>PVKS010005815.1:0-82538 GCA_004027875.1 Aplodontia rufa
AATAATAATAATAATAATTTTTTTAAAAATCACACTTATTATGACTTCACAAGATGAAATCCTTGGGAAATGAGAAATTTACTCTTTATTTCACATGTGACATAATTCCTTACAGTATCAATATCAACAGCACTTTGCTTCTTAAGAAGGCTTCTATAATCTTAGTATCATTCTCAGTATAATTTTTTTTTTTACATGTGAATCTTCCTATGTTGCCCATGCTGGCCTCAAACTTGCAATCCTCCTAACTCAGCCTCCCAGGTAGCTGGGATTACAAGTATATAACATCATGCTGGGCATCAGAATAATTTTCATAAGGTATTTGGTCCTGGCAGAAAAATTAGAGTTTTGGTCTGGAGTGGTGGCTCAGCAGTTACAGTGCTTGCCTGGCATGCATAAGAACCCTGGTTCAAACTCCAGCACCACATACACAATTAAGTGTCAGAAAAACAAGACCCAGATGAATAAATAAAATTGAATCTTTCTCTCTCACTTTCTCCTTTTAAAAAATGATAGTTTTAAAAGTATTTTGTCTACTAAATACACTATGAAAATTCATATACTTGAATTTCCATATTAATATTACTACTTCTAAGTAGTAGCCTCTATACAATTGCATTACCAGCTCTTAAGGAAGTCATTTTTCATATTTGGGTTCCTCTTCTATATGGCATATTATGAACCACAGCATCTATCATTTCTAAATCTGGCATAGTCTGCTCTGAAACAATCAAGCAATTTTGTTCTCTTTTTTATTTTAAATTATAAAATTAAGAGAAGTTTTTTTTTTCAAAGATAGATGTACAGTGAATGAGAGAGAGAGAATCAATTTTATTTAGTTTTTCATCTGTTTTTTTTTTTATCTGACACTTAGTTGTGTAGGTGGTGCTGGAGTTTGAACCTAGGTCCTCATGCATGCCAGGTAAGAGCTCTACTGCTGAGCCACTGCTCCAGCCTCAGGAGAACTAATTTTTTTTTTAAACAAGGAAAATAGAAAGAAAGAAAAGGGAAGGAAAAAAAAAACTATAATCAACTAAACTAAGAGCCAGGCATGATGACACATTCCTGTAATCATAGCAATTCAGGAGGCTGAGCAGAAGGATCACAAGTTCAAGGCCAGCCTTGGCAACTTTGAGAGATACTATCTCAAAATAAAAAATAAAAAGGGCTGGAGATGCAGCTCAGTGGTACAGTACCCTGAATTTTTGAGTTCAAAACTCAATACCAAAAATCCCAGTCCCATTCCTAAATTCTTTTTTTTTTTTTTTTTTTTGGGTACCAGGGATTGAACCCAGGGGCACTTAACCACTGAGCTACATCCCCACCCATTTTGTTATTGTTGGGTTTGATTCATTTGATTCAGAGTCTCCCTAAGTTGCAAAGGCTGGCTGTGAACTCCTGCCTTAGCCTCCCAACCCGCTGGGATTACAGGCATGCACCACCAAGCCCAGGTTTTTTTGTTTTTTTGTTTTTAGCAGTTCTGGAATTGAACCCAAGGCCTTGAGCATGCTAGTCAAGTGCTCCACCAGTAAGCTACATCCTCAGCTCATTTTATTTTGAGACAGGATCTCCCTAAGTTCCACAGGCTGGACTTCAATTTTCTAGCCTTCTGGCTTAGCCTTCCAAGTAGTAGGGTTGGTTTACTCTTATTTAGCTGGAATTTGCTACCAGTTTTTCCAAAGAAATTAATGACTCTTGAATTTCTTTAGCTTTTTCACATTTTTTTTTAGTTTTACCTGC
Organism: Aplodontia rufa; assembly: GCA_004027875.1. NCBI lineage: Eukaryota > Metazoa > Chordata > Mammalia > Rodentia > Aplodontiidae > Aplodontia > Aplodontia rufa. Next base: position 1,741 of record PVKS010005815.1, read on the forward strand.
TGCCACTACACTAGAATATCTTTATCAGAGGAAGTGTTCCAGGGCCACATAGCTTTCTCTCAAACTTTATAATTAAATATTGTTGTAGAAAACTAAGACAAGCCAGCCTTTTCACCTTGAATTTGTGTTCTTTTTTTTTATCATTTCAGTTATAGAACATGTGTATACCTTTAGCTGCCAATTCAATCCTGTATTCATTTAAGGAAAAGTTCTTTTTGAATATACTTTCTGTTCTATTGGTTGGATCATCTTTGACTATATATATTTCCACTGGCTTCTCTCTAAGCTTTTTTTCATTATGTTTAAGATCTCAAATCCTCTCTATAATATCTCTAATTCAATTTTAGCAGTAGTTATTCTCTCACCTAATTTATTAGTTTCATTCATCCTCAATGTTTCCTTTTAGTCTTCTTTTTCATCTCATTCTGTTATTTTATCATCTCATCTTTCAACTTTGTTTTTGCTGAATTAATGTTATTAATTTGCTTCACAGCAGTGCTGTTCAAAAGAACTTTTTAAGGTGACCAAAATGGTGTACGTATGCAATATTCTATAGGTTACCACTAGCCAAATGTGGCTATTAAGTACTTGCAATGTGCCTGAGAACTGAACTTTCAATTTTAATTAATTTCTTACTATAAAAAATTAAAAGGGCTGGAGATGTAGCTCAGAGGTAAAGTGCCCCTGGGTTCGATCTCCAGTACCAAAAAAACGAAAGACCCAGAAATTGACTTCTCAAGTCTGGTAGCTAAACAGTCCAAAAATCAAGATTCTGGTTGATTTTATGTCTAGCAAAGACCCACTTTCTGGTTTATGGATGGTCACTTCTAGCTGTGTCTCTGTGGAAGGGGTAAGGAGTCTCTACCAGATTTCATTCATAAGGGCAATAATCCCATTTGTGACCTAAGTACCTCCCAAAGGCCCCACACTCCTACTACTGTCACCTTGCGGGTTAGGAATTCAACATGAATTTTGAAGGAACACAACATTTAGATCACAGCAGACCACATTTCAAACATAATTTAAAATCTAAGAATTTAGTGTGGCTTTTTCACATATAAAGTCTCCTGGAAGTTAATTTATGCCCAGATGGCTAATGATATTCAAGCTAAAAATGCTGAAGTTTTATAAAGCAAATTTAATTCCTCTAGATTTCTAAAATGTAGAATCATATAGCACAAAACCTCCAATCTCAAGTAACATGTATAAATGAATGACTCTAGGCTAGTCGTTTTAAAACTATTTGCTTCAAACTTGAACACCTTTGAAAAACATAACAACTTACCAAATCCCAAAGTCCAATTTGACCAGATTTGGCTCCAGCTGCTACCAAAGTTCTAGTTTCTGATGGGTGGAGAGCCACAGAGGATATTGAGCCGTTGGCAACTTTATGAACAGTATCTTCACTAATGACCATGGCATTTAAATTGGCTTTGTAGCTACAAAAATTAAATTGTTACATTTTAAAAGTAAAGGCAATCCTAACAGTCAAAATAAGTAAAAGATGATTAAAAAATGAAAACCATAGTTTTCAACCTCTTGATAACTGAGGAAATAAAATTAAACAGTGAGGTACTATTTTTAATTGTAAAACTATCTAAAAACTATCTTTGCTCTTTTTTTTTAAGAGAGAGGGACAGTAAGAGAGAAAGACAATCAATTTTATTTAGTTTTTCATGTGGCTTTCGTTGCTTGAACACTTTGTTATGTATGTGGTGCTGGGGTTTGAACCCGCATACTCGCGCTTGCCAGGCAGGCGCCGGAACTGCTGAGCCACCACTCCAGCCCCATCTTTGCTTGTTTTAATAATAATATCAAAAACTAGAAGGGTATGGTTAAACATACATCCTGAGGCTGGGGATATAGCTCAGTGGTAGAGCACTGCCTGACACATGAGGTATAGGATTTGATCCCAGAACTGAAAATGTTTAAAAACTATAAACATACACACTCACGTGTATTACTAGTTGCAGAATGCATTCATTTAAGATTTTCAGGAGGCAAGGGGGGAGGTGGAGATTTTTTTGGAAAACAATTTAATAGTGTCTACTAAAAACTACAAAAATGTCCACAATATTTGACTCATTTCCACTTCTGGAAATCTATCCTGAGAAAGTAATCCACTATCATAGACACTCCTACAAGTACACATACACATAATCACACAAAACTAAATGGAAATAACCCCCAATACCAAATGGGCAAAAGAAGGTTAAGTAAATTCCACCTACTCAATGAATAATTATACAATTATTAAATAATTTTAAAAATCCTAGTAACATACAACCACAAATAAGCATACCACAATATTGTATACACTTTAGAATACAAAGTAAAATTGGAAATCACTCATTTTTTTTCAACATTAAATGAATATATACTACGTGCCAGGCACTGTTCTAGTATGTTAAGACAAAATCACTGCCGTCACGAAGCTTATATCCTAGTGGTATTGCATATGGCAACACCTGAATGAATTATACAAAAAACAAAAATATTGGTTATTTTAGGGTAGAAATACAGGAGTAATTTTTTCACCTCATATTCAAAATTTTCTATGATGGTATATAGCTTTTATAGCTCAAGCATTTCAAAATATGTAAAACCAAGGCAAGGAATTTTAACTTACCATTTAATGTTAAATAGCCCCTTCTCAGTGTTTTTGCAACTTGTCTGAAACATGGAGACCACAGTATTGTTAATATACACATGGAAATTTTCTTAACCCTATAAACTGTAAGCCTGCCAAGTCATACCTTGCTCATTTTACCCCATGTCTGCAGAAATTCTTTAAATAGTTCATTGTTGTCATCTTGATTTTCAGGGATCATTTCTAAAGGCCCAGGAGGTAACAAAGGCTATAATGAAAAATAAAAAGTTTATTGTCTCCTTGTACTAGAATACAAACTCAAAAAGGCTAGGGTATTTGTTTTTTCACTACTTTACTTTCAACACCAACAGTGGTAGCACATCACAGGCATTCAAAAATAATTATGCAATATATGAATGCCAACAAAAAAATAACAGATGCTGATGAGAATGCAGAGAAAGGAACTCTCATTCCCTCTGGTATGAATGCAAATTAGTGCCACCATTATGGAAAACCGTATGGTGGTTCCTTTGAAAACTAGAAATAGAATTAACATATGATCCAACAATCCAACTACTGGATATATAGTGAAAAAAACATGAAATCAGTATGTTGAAAAAATATGTTCTTTGCAGCATTATTCACAATAGCCAAGATATAAAATCAAACTAAATGCCCATCAACAAATGAATACAGAAAACATGTCATACATACACAATGGAATATTATTCAGACTTTAAAAAGAAAGTTTTTCATTTGTGGCAACATGGACGAAACTGGAGGATTTTATGTTGAGTAAAATAAATTACTCAGAAAGATATATACTGCATATTCTCACTTATTAGTGAAATCTAAAGTTGATTTCAAAGTAAAGAGTAGAATAGTGTTATCAGAGCCTGGGAAGGGTGTAGAAGAGAGAGGGATGGAAAGAGAATGGTTACTGGGTACAGAGATGCAAATGAACCAGAGGAATAACTCCTAATGTTCTATAGCACAGTAGGATACCTACCGTTGAAAACAATTTATTTAATATTTGAAAAATAATAAAGAAGACTTTTAATGTTCCCAAAACAAAGAAATATGTCTAAGGTCATAGATACACTAGTTACCTTATTCTGACAACGTCTAATAGTGTGTACTGTCACACTATCCCATAGATATGTACAATAACTACGTGTCAGTTAAAATACATATAAATAAATGAATGAGGGGCTGAAGCAGTGGCTCAGCAGTAGAGCACTTGCCTGGCATGCACAAGGACTTGGGTTCGAACCCCAGCACCACATACACAACTAAGTGTCGGAAAAATTAAAATCAGATGAAAAAATTAAACAAAAAAAAAAGTGATTCTCTAAACAAATAAATAAATGCCAGGTATCCTATAATATAATAATATGTACTATCTTTCTTTTTTAAGAGAGAGGGACAGTGAGAGAGAAAGAGAGAATCAATTTTATTTTAGTTTTTCATGTGGCTTTCATTGCTTTGACACTTCATTATGTACATGGTGCTAGGGTTTGAACCCACGTCCTCATGCATGCCAAGCAAGCACCCTAACCACTCCAGCTCCAAAATGTACTATCTTATTTAATCCTTTGAACAACTCACTGAATGACACAACTTCTTAAAGACACTGTAAAGGGCTGGAGCAGTGGCTCAGCGGTTACGGCACTTGCCTGGCATGCACGAGTACACAAGTTCAAACCCCAAGCACCACATACACAGTGAAGTGTTTGAGGAATGAAAGTTACATGAAAAACTAAATAAAAGGCTGGAGCGGTGGCTCGGCAGTTAGGGTGCATGCCTGGCATGCACAAGTACATGGGTTCAAACCCCAGCACCATGTACACAACTAAGTGTCGGAGCAATGAAAGCCATGTGAAAAACCATGTCTCTCTCTCTCTCTCTCTCTCCTCTCTCTCTTGCTGTCCTTCTCTCTTAAAAAAAAAAACTAAATAAAAAAATTGCTTCTTTCTCTCTCTCTCACTGTACCCTCTTTAAAAAAAAAAGACACTAATTTAGAGAAGTTAATTTGACGGAAGTTACACACCGCCAATAACTGGAAGAACTAAGACTGACTTCCATTAATGGGCTACAAATTTTTTTTTTTAAGAGAGCAGGGTAATGGGGCTGGAGCGGTGGCTCAGCAGTTTCGGCGCTTGCCTGGCAAGCACAAGGACCCAGGTTCAAACCCCAGCACCACGTACACAACTGAGTGTTGGAGCAACTAAGGCCATGTGAAAAACTAAATAAAGTTGCTTCTCAAAAAAAAAAAAAAAAAAAAAGAGAGAGCAGGAGCAGGGTAGAAGAAAAGGAAGAGAAAGAGAGAATCAACTTCATTTTTTCTTCTGGGTCTTGTTTTTCTGACACTTGGTTGTGAATGTGGTGCTGGGGTTTGAACTTGCGTACTCATGCATGCCAGGGAAGCACCATAACTGCTGAGTCACTGCTCCAGTCCCATGAAATTATTTTAATATGTCAAAACTATTAATTTATTTTAGTAAATGAGAACAGAACAGAAAAATACTGAAGTGCTTCATATATAGTAAAGGTATCATTTCACAAAACTATTGTTTCAGAAGTTGTGTGTGTGTATAATGGCTCTACAATGTAAATATACATACACACACGTGCATATATATTTTGTGTGTGCGACGGTGGTAAAGAACGAAACCTGAGCCTCATATATGCTAGGAAAGCAGTCTACCACTAAGTCACATTCTCAGTCCATAAATACATTTTTTGTCATGGGTTAATGCTTCAAAAAATTCTAGAACAAAAAAAAAATTGGAAGCTACTCTACTGTGCTGCCTTCCATAGCACCTTGATTTGCAATTAGCTCTCAAGGCACCAACCTAATTAGTACTATCTTCCAATTTATAATTAAGCACTTAGATATAAAGTATTAAAAACAGTAGGTGCTCTTGAGTTTAAAGCATAATTACAAATCTTGTTTACAGAACAAACTTGATAAATAAAACTGTTTCCACTTACTGGAAGTATAAAATTAAGCTATAGCAAAGGACCCTCATCACTTGTATCACATATTACTTAATTATTAATAACTACCTTTTATTGATTATTTACTAAGTTCTTAATACAATGTAAGGAACTTTATGGATACTATGTCATTTAATCCTCACAACAGCTCTTTAATGTTTCTGTTACTGCTGCCATTTTTCAAATGGAGAAACTGAGGCTCAGAAAGGTTAAATAATTTATAATTATTTGCGCACAACAGGTAAGTCCTTCAAAAATACATAATCTAACCCAATCTTTATGACTTTAGAAATCTTACTCATTAAATCATACATTCCAGTATTAAGTTAATGAAATATAAGTAAAACATCATTCACAGAACCTTCTGTTTCAAACGTTTTAAGCTTTTCAGAATTTTATAAATATACTGTATGGCAGGTGTGGTGGTACACACCTCCCAACAACTTGGGAAGTTGAGGCAGGAGGATTGCAACTTCAAAGCCAGCCTCAGCAACTTAGCAAGACCCTAAGCAACCTAGTGAGACTCCATCTCAAAATATAAAATAAAGGGGCTGGAGCAGTGGCTCAGCAGTAGGAACACTTGCCTGGCATGCGCGAGGACCTGGGTTCGAACCCCAGCACCACATACACAACAAAGTGTCAGAGCAATGAAAGCCAGATGAAAAACTAAATAAAGTGATTCTCTCCTCTTATTCTCTCCCCATCTCTCTCTTTAAAAAAAAAAAAAAAAAAAGCAAAAAGGCAGGGGTAGCTGGATTGGTGGCTCAGAGGTTATAGCACTTGCCTGGCAGGCACAAGGATGCAGGTTTGAACCCCAGCACCACATATGCAACTGTTAGAGAAACAAAAACCAGATGAATACATAAAATTGATTTCTCTCTGTCTCTCACTGTCCCTCTATCTTTAAAAAAAAAAAAAATATATATATATATATATACATATATACATATATATATAAATAAAGGTCTGGGGATGTGCTCAGTAGTTAAGTGCCCTGTGTTCAATCCTCAGTACCAAAAATAAATAAATATATTGTATTTTCACTTTTTCTTACATTTTCATCTTCTTCTAATGCCGGCTGTGTTGCAGTTGCTGGTAATGAAACTCCTGATGGATCTACTTTTAACAATCGCATTGACCTTCTACATCCAATCTCATTTTCTCTCTTCTTAGGCTTCTTTCTAAACGAGTGGGGAACAAAAATCTTGTTATACTCATAAAACAGGAAAATGCATTTAGTGGTATTAAGGAGACAACTTCTAGGAATAGGTCCCACAGATATATTCACAGATTGCATAGATGTATATATACATGGTCACACAGCATTTAATAAAAGTCTAGAAAAAACTAACTTAAATGTTCATCACAAGGAGGTGAAGGACATGAAATATATTATGGCATATATATCTAGAATGATATGCAACTATAAAAAATGAAATGTGTCCTGGGGATGTGGCATAGTGGCAGAGCACTTGCCTAGCATATACAAGACAACAACATTTGATCCCCGCCATTGCAAAAAAACAAAAAAAAAAATTCACATACAAAAATATTAGTTATGGCCAGGTACAGTGACACACACCTGCAATTCCAGCAATTTGGGAGGCTGAAGGAGGAGGATCACAAGTTTGAGGCCAGCCTCAGCAAAATTAGAGACTTCCTTAGCAATTAAGCAAGACCCTGTCTCAAAATAAATGAATAAAAAGAACTGGAGACATAGTCAGAAGTGAAATGCCCCTGGGTGTTCAAACCCCAGTACCAGAAAAGGAAAAAAAATTGCTCAAAGATAAAGTGGGATCAACACTACAGGATGTAGTTATGGCACCGTCTTCCTTAACAAGACTCCCACAGTGCAAACATTAAAGCCAAGGATAAATGAATGGGATGCCATTAAACTAAAAAGCTTCTGTACAGCTAAAGAATTAGTCAAGAGTGTCAAGAGAGATCCTACAGAATGGGAGAAAATCTTTGCCTGCTACACCTCGGACAGAAGGCTAATATACAGAAAATACAAAGAACTCAAAAAACTGAACACCAAAACCATAAATAATCCTATCAATAAATGGGCTAGGGAGCTAAATAGAAATTTCTCAACCAAGGAAGTCCAAAAGCCCATAAATATATGAGAAAATGCTCTACATCACTAGCAATCAGAGAAATGCAAATCAAAACTTTACTGAGATTCCATTTCACTCCTGTCAGAGTGGCACAAATGAGGAATATGAACAATGACAGATGCTGGAGGGGCTGTGGGAAAAGAGGAACACTATCACACTGTTGGTGGGACTGCAAGCTTGTACAGCCACTCTGGAAAGCAGTATAGAGACTCCTCAAAAAACTAGGGCTGGAACCACCTAATGACCCAGCTATCCCACTCCTGGGTATTTTCCCAAAAGAGCTAGAATCAGCATATTACAGAGATACTGCTTCATCAATGTTCTTAGCAGCTCAATTTACTATAGCTAGATTATGGAACCAAACCAGATGCCCCTCACTGGACGAGTGGATTCAAAAACTGTGGTACATAAATACAATGGAATTCTACTCCACTATTAGAGAAAATGATATCATGGCATTTGCAGCCAAATAGATGGAGATGGAAAAAATCATGCTAAGTGAAATATCCCAAACTCAGAGACTCAAGGGCCAACTGTATTCTCTCATATGTGGAAGCTAGAATACAATCGGAAATAGTCTAATAGTTGGCTAAGCTAATAATAACCTCAAAATGGGTGAATTTTTACACAAGCAGGGAGAACCTTGCTTATGACGCTGGGGGATCAAGGGAGGGATGCGGGGAGGGAGGGGAAGAAATAAGAGGGATATCAAGGAGGCTGGAGGGAGGGAGTATGGGGGGTATCAACCCAGTGGGGTACCTTTGACATCCATGAAAAGTCCAACTAACAAGGGAGTTAAGTAGGGGGAAACACAGGATCGAGGGGAACCCAAGGGAAAGACTATGGAATGGCATGAGCCTTGTCTTGCTCTGTCATTATGCATGTTAATGATTATATGGCAACGATTCTCTCCTAAATGTAAGACTATCTTGAATGAATTTAAAAATTTTTAATTTAATTTTTTAAAAAATGTAGACAAAAAAATGAGTTGGATTTTTTTTTCTTTTTGATAGTTTTTTTTTTTTTGGTAGTACTAGGATCATACTCAAGGCCTTGTGCAGGGGTTAGCACCCTACCACTGAGCTACACTCCTAGCCCCAAGAACAATCTTTAAGAATAATAATTTTTTAGGGAAAAATATAAATAATTAAGTGAAAATAAAGATATTCCTCCATTAGCAGCAACAGTAAATATAAACAAAATTCAGCCCTGGAGATTCCATTCACTCCATATTCTTGGATGAAAATGAGAAGTTATTAAAAGGTATCATTTCCTCAGAGATCCCATTGGGATTAAGATTAAACTTACAAAGTCTCTCATCTGTTACTAAGGTTACTATACCACTTTTTCAAATTATAAAACAACTCAACACAATATCATGGTCCAGCCATTATAAATAAAATCTTTTACCTCTTGGACTCAGTAGGTTGTCTCTTCTTTATCATTTCCCGGAGCCTTGCAGCTGACTAAAAAGTTCAGAAAACATATACAAATAAAAATAATATCTTTTAACTACATAGCTTAACTTTTAAAATATTAAGGTCTATTCAGCAAATAAAGATTCTTTTTTTTTTTTTAAAGAGAGAGGGACAGTGAGAGAGACAGAGAAAAAGAGAAACAACTTTATTTAGTTTTTCACATGGCCTTAGTTGCTCCAACACTTAGTTGTGTACGTGGTGCTGGGGTTTGAACCCAGGTCCTCGTGTTTGCCAGGCAAGTGCCGAAACTGCTGAGCCACTGCTCCAGCCCCGCAAATAAAGATTCTTAAGATAGGATACCTATGGGCTGGAATGGTGGCACTTGCCTGGCATGCATGAGGACCAGGGTTCAAACCCCAGCACCATGCATACAAATGAGTATCAGAGCAACAAAAACCAAATGAAAAACTAAATAAAACTGATTCTTTCTCTTTCTCCCCTTCACTGTCCCTCTATCTCTTAAAAAAAAATTAAATTAAATTAAAAAAGGATACCTATTCTTGATTGTAGACATGAGATAAATATACTATCCATAATATAGGCAAGTATATAATGCTGCCCAATATGCTGGTATTCTGATACTTTGGACCATGTTACTAATGCATTTACAGTATTTATTCAAATGTACTATTAAAATTACATGATTCAAACTCTACTACTGGCAAAACTACTTTGCTATTTTCCAAAGAAAAGTGTTATATTTTTCTAAATAAACTCATATTTTCTATTAACTAAAATCACAGCATGTGTAAATTTCTGATAGTTTCAACTGTTAATGACTTAAATTTAATCCTTAAACTTAATCCTTCAATTAATTTGACCTCCATGCAAACAGACACTGAATAAATATTAGGAAATCTATTATTCTTTTTTTTTAAGAGAGAGAGGGACAATGATAGAAAGAGAGAAGCAATTTTTATTAGTTTTTCATGTGACTTTCATTCCTCTGACACTTTGTTGTGTACGTGGTACTGGGTTTGAACTCGAGTACTCACACATGCAAGGCAAGCACCACAACCATCGAGCCACCGCTCCAGCCCAGGGAATCTATTATTCTGAGAAATCAATTACTCACTTAATAAAGTCAAGGGTTTGATATCTTTGGTAGGGGCAATCACACCCTCCTAAATAGCTATTCTTTCACACACAGAAATTTTACCCCAGTGTGAAAACACCATAGAAATTATATCTTTAGCAATAATGATTACAAAACATTAGCATACACCTGGTCTCTTATCCTTAAAGCTCCCTATAAAAAGCATATTCTCATCTATTCTTTTTTTAAGAGAGAGTGTGTGTGAGAGAGAGAGAGAGAGAGAAAGAGAGGGCTTATTTTTTCATCAGCTTTTTGTTTTTTCCACCACTTCGTTGTATATGTGATGCTGGGGATCAAACCTGGGTCCTCATGCATACCAGGCAAGTACTCTACTGCTAAGCCACTGCCTCAGTCCTTCCCATCTATTTTTAAAATATAAGATTTAAAAACAAAGAGGGCTGGAATGTAACTTCATTACTACAGCACTTTTCTATCATGCAAAAGGCCCTGGGTTCAATTATAGCACTTAAAAAAAAAAAAAAACTTGTCCCCTCACTCCTATATCACACATCCTTCAACCCACCTCTCCTCTTTCTCCTTTATCTTTAGTTAAAATGACCATTTATAACATATTGTTTCTTTGAATCTAATACAACCTAATCATGATACCATTATTTTACATATCACAAAAAATTGGGAGGAACTGCCAGTTATAGTTTTAAGATGCCAATTACAAAAATACTGAAAAGATATGCCTTAGAATCAATGAAACATAGTAATCTCTATTAACACAAATTTGAATATCATTTATCAAAGTTTAATTCTCCATGTTCTTTCAGTGAATTGAACATTGTATTTTCCAAAATGCTCTGCAAAGGTTTATTAAGAGGCACATATAGTCCCTGTACAAAACCTACTCTGAGGGGCTAGAGAGGTGCCTCAGCAGTAGAGCTCTTGCCTGGCATGCACAGGGACCCAGGTTCAAACCCCAGCACCACATATACAACTGTCAGAAAAACAAAAACTAGATGAAAAAAATAAAAATTGAGTCTCTCTCTCTCTTTAAAAAAAAAAAAAACCTACTCTGAATTGTGCCTTCCCTCATTTGACACATGAAAACTGATACTATAAGTATTTTATCGACCTACTGGCAGGAGGAATGGCATCTTAGTTTTAGTTAGAAACTCCACACAAACCTCAGACAACTGAAGAGAAGCAAAGAAGTTTGCGTTTTCTGATATGTTCTTCAGTCTCTTCCTTTCATAGGGTGACAATTCTGAAAAATCATCCTGTAAAATTACACCAAAAACTATGTTATTTTACATAATCAAGCACAGCAAAAATACCTCATGAAACTAGATATTTCATTCTTTTCATGTACACTTTCCTTCAAATTGTATTCTATTCATTTCATACTATCTTACCAAATAGTACATAATCTTCACCACACTGGATACTGAGTGAGAGTCGGAATTTGGAATAATCACAAGGTATTTGCATGGCTTCCCAATTAAATAAGAAATGATCTGATATCAGGAGTCAAATTCAAGGCAAGCTTTGAACTTGTGATACTCCTGCTTTAGCCTCCCAAGCTGCTGCAATTACAGGCATGTGCCACCGCACCCAGCTAAAAGTTATGCTTTTACTAAATAAAAAATTCCTATTAAACTCAGAAAGAATAAATGCATTCGTCCCTACTTCCTCCACAATCCCACTAATACAACACAAAAATATTAAATACAAAAGTGAGCTAAGATCCTAAAAGCTTGCAGAGGAAAAAAAATCACAAGCAATCAAGACTCAGGAACTAACTTCTCAAGATTAAGAGCAGCTATAAGAAAACGAAACAATACATTATAAATTCTAAGGAAAGCTGGGTATGCTGGCACATGCCTGTAATCCCAAAAACTCAGCAGGAGGCTGAGGAAGGAGGATCTGAAGTATAAGCCAGCAACTTAGGCCCTAAGCAACTTAGCAAGACCCTATATTAAAATAAAAAATAACAAAAAGATTGGGGGATGTGGTTTAGTCACCAGGTTCAATCCCTGGTACCAGGTAAAAAAAATTCTAAGGAAAGATTAGGGCTGGGAATGTAACTCAATGCTACAATGCATGCTTAGCATTTAGCAGGCCCTGGGTTTGATCCCCAGGACCAGATAAAGTTCTAAGGAAAGTAAGGAAAAATTAAATTATTTTCAATTTATGATCATAAATCCAATTAAGACATCAGCCAAATACACAGCTAATGATTTTTTCATAGTTGCCTCTCATATCCCCTTTTATAAGAAACTACTTATAATAGATGCACTTTACCAAAATGAAAGAATAAACCAAGAGAGACACAGGGACAAAAGTTCCAGCATAGATGAGATAAAAAATAAACATTCTAAAGAAACTGGTAAAAGGCAGGCCTTTACCATTGAATGAAATGGTTTTGAATGGAGTAAAAAGATGGAGGGCCCAGGGAGTATTTTGTGAAGGCCAGAAATATAGTAGCACACACTTGTAATTCCAGCTAATCAGAAGAGTGAGGCAGAAAGATCACAAGTTTGAGGCCAGCCTGGTCAACTTAGCAAGATCCTATCTTAAAAAATAAAAAAGATTGGGAATTCAGCTCAGTGGCAGAGTATCACTGGGTTCAATCCCAGGGCTTGGGGAAAAAAATGTTTTTGTGTGAAGGAAAAAAAATAAATTAAGACAATACAAATCTATGATTTAGAGTTCAGTGCAGTGTTTAGACATGTACACCCAACTATCAGGAGGCTGTGGCAAGAGAGCACTTGAGCCCAGGAGTTCAAGACCAGCCTTTAGAAAACATAGTGAGACCCTGTCAAAAAAAAGAAAAAGAAATCTTTAACCAAGCATGGTGGTACACATCTATAATTCCAGCAATCCCATCAACACAGGAAGCTGAGGCAGACCAGTCTCTACAATGTAATGAGACCCTGTCTCAAAAAACAAAACAAAACAAAACAAAACAAAAATGCCTGGGATGCAATTCACCCCTGGGTTCAATCCCCAGTACCAGACACAAGGAGGATTTTTGATTTATATTAAGAAATCTTACAACTCTGATAAAGCTTCAGTTGAATCTAATAAAGATATAGGAAGGAAGTGTATTTATATGTGTGGTATAAGTGAAACAAATATTTTTCTTTTTCTTTTTTTAAGCAAATCTTAATTTTCCCTAGTAAATTAATAGATTTGTTTGGAGAGAGAAAAAGCTAAAAAAGGTTGAAAGTGCCATTTGTCTGCTGAGTGGCAATCAGGAGCAGAGAAGTGTGTGGCAGGAAATTGTCAGCTACTTTGATTTGTTTTGGGGTATATGTATGTACATGTGAAATTATCTTAAACATGTACGTGCATGTATTACTGACCAAAATATTCTTCTCACATATATGCAAAATAATATTGAGAGCAAAGATGAAACTGGAAAGGTTATATTTGCCATTGTCATTAAAACTTATCTCAGAGAAAAACATCACCATCACAACCATCAAGTACAGTAGTCCCCTCTTTTTGTAAAGAGGGAGAGAGAGAGAGATAAAGAGAGAACCAATTTTTATTTTTTTATTTTTTCATCTGGTCTTTGTTTCACTCACACTTTGTTGTATATGCGGTGCTAGGGCTTGAACTCAGATCCTCACACATGCTAGGCAAGCGCTCTACCACTGAGCCACTGCTCTTGTCCCCAAGAGTCCCCTCTTACCCACAATTTTGCTTCCCTTGGTTTGTTACTCTAAGTCAACCATGGTCCAATAGTAGCAAAGGGACACTCCAGAAATAAATCTTATAAATTTATTCCGAATTATTTATCTTTTTGCAGTACTAGGGATAAAACCCAGAGAAGCTCTACCACTGAGTTAAATCCTCAGTCCTTTTTTCTTTTTCTTTTCTTTCTTTCTTTTTTTTTTTTTCAATGAAAGAGGGAAGGGGTTGGGGATTTAGCTCAGTGGCAGAGCGCTTGCCTAGCACGCTCAAGGTCCGGAGTTCAGTCCTCAGCCCTGAAATAAAGAAAGAAAGAGAGAGAGAGGGACAGTGAGAGAAAAGAGAAAGAGGGAATCAATTTTATTTAGTTTTTCATGTGGCTTTCGTTGCTCCGACACTTTGTTGGGTACATGGTGCTGGGGTTTGAACCCACATCCTCATGCATGACAGGCAAGTGCTGTAACTACTGAACACCACTCCAGCCCTTTTTTTTTTTCTTTTAAAGACAGGGTCTAAGTTGCTCATGTTGGCCTTGATCTTGGGATTTTCCTACCTAAGTGTCCTGAGTCACTGAGATAATTTGGTGGCTTGTGCCACCAAATCCACTCAGAATGAACAACTCTTAAGTTGTGTGTCTGAGTAGCATGACAAAAGCTCAGTTCTGCTCCATCCTGCCTACTATCATTTGTGCAGTATATTCATGCTTTATATGCCATCCACCTATTAGTAGCTACCTGGGTTATAAGATCAGCTGCGGCATTATAGTGCTTGTGTTCAAGCAATCCTTATTTTACTTAATAATGGCCCAAAGGCACAAGAGTAGTGATGCTGACAATTCGGATATGACAAGAAGCGATATAATGCTTCTTTTCAGTAACAAGATTAAAGTTCTAAGTAAGGAAAGAAAAAAATATATACCATGGATGAGAACAGTACAATACGACTTTCTGAGGCTGAGTGTGGTGGTGCATACCTGTAATCCCAACTACTCCAGAGGCTGAGGCAGGAGGATCACAAGATTAAGACCACCCTGTGCAACCTAGCAAGACCCAGTCTCAAAAATAAAAAAGAGCTAAGGATGTGGCTAAGTAATAAAGCATTCACCTAGCATGTGCGAGGACCCAAGTTCAGTCCTAGTACCACAATAAACAAATTAGGTACAGTAAGAAGTTAACAAAAAGATTTTAATGAAACAGAATTATAATGATATCATGTAAATTATGTGAACATAGTCTGTCTGTCTCTCTCAAAATATTTTATTATACTCACCCTTCTTGTTTACCATGAACAAGTGAAACCTCAGAAAGTGAAATTGTGGAAACTAAAACCACAGATAAGGGGCCCTACTGTAGTTTTTACAAGATTTGGCAATATCCACTAACTCAAGCATCCACTGGGGTCTTGGAATACATATCATCTCCAGGTAAGAGGGGACTATTGTCTATGCAGATATGAAGCACTGAGAACACATTTGCTCTTGTGAGATCCTTCCCACTAATGCAAAATCTTAACCTAATCATGAGAAAATATCAAATGAACCCAAATTGATGGACAGTATTCAAAATAACTGTTCAGTAAAGATATGAATACATAGCAGAGGAGACTACAGAGATACAACTAGCTAAATCCCATGCATGATCCTGGCCTGGGTAGTGAACAAGAAAAAAAAACAACAAAAAACATGACTGGAAAAACTGGTGAATTCCTATAAGTTCCAAACTTTAGTTAACAGTATTGTATCAAGGTTAATTTGTTTGACAAAGGTTAACATTAGTTTGACAAATGTTCTATGGTTATGTGAGATGTGAACATAAGGGTAAGCTGGATGAAAAATATGCAAGAATTCCCCAACACTATCTTTGCGACTCTTCTATAAGCCTATAATTATCTGAAATTTTTATTTATTTCTTTTTTTACTTCAAAAAATTTTTAAATCAACTAAGAAATGATTATGAAAATATTTAGTATGAGTTGGGAAATAAAATTTAGAAAATGTCCCAGAAAATAGAACAAAATCTATACTTGCAAGAAATGACTCTTGTCTGTAAAGTGGCAGTCTTCTCTCATTTGGGAAAAAACAAGCTTGTAAATTAAATACTTTTCCTAAAGCATGGTACAAGCCTTAGACATATTTAACTCCAGAAACGTAATAAGGGTGGGTGATTATAGTTCAGTGGTAGGACATTCATCTAGCATGCACAAGGCCCTGGGTTCCATCCCTAGCACCATAAAACAAAACAACACACAAACCCCACCACCAACTAAAACAAAAAGTATATTAAAATAAATGAAATGTTCTATTTAAAATATTATAAATTACAGTTTATCCTAAGAAAATGTATCCTATGCATTTGATTCTACTTGACTATCTCCACTCCACTGCTGTAGTTTCATTCTGTTGCCTTGCATTGAACTAAATCTGCTTTACATTAACTTCATATACTTACAATCTTACAGTCTAAGAGGTCAAAAAGATAATCTGACCAGTGGTTCCCCGACTAACACTACCAAAGTCTCTAGGAAACCATGTTTGAAATGCAAATTGTTTGCCCCACCCAACTCCAAGATGTCTAAATTAGAAAGGCTGGAGATAGGAGATAGAGCCCTACAATGGAGTTTTAACAAGCCCACCAGGTTTGATTGTTTCCACCCCTACCCAACCACACTCTACCACTGAGCTACATTCCCTACATTCCCAGCTGGTTTTTTTGTTTGTTTGTTTGTTTTTTTGTGAGACAGGGTCTCATTAAATTGCCAAGGCTGGCCTTGAACTTGAAGTCCTCCTTGCCTCAACCTCTAAAGTAGCTGGAAGTACTGGAATGCATCACCATGCCCAACCTTTCCAGATAATTCTGTTACAAGCTAAATTCTAAGAACCACTGATTTATCCAATCTTCTCATTAGGGAGATGATGTGCTTAAGAAACAAAGTTACTTAGAACTTGCCAGGACTCCAAGCTAGGCTCCCAACCCTTAGTTTAATGCACTTATGATTTACCCTTTTGCTGTTCCACATAGGTCCTGGTTCTTACCTCTGGGACAGTAATGCATAAAAACAAATGCATATTTCATAACAATAACTTTTCAATTATCATGTCTCCCTTTCTTTAGTTTCATTTTCTGTTTCTCTAGTTCCATCAACTTTTTGTCATGTAGTGCGTCATCTTGTCCTGCAGAAGGTGCCACTCAGAAAAAAGGCACACAGTCCCGGTGGGCAGTAGAAGCCAAAAGAATTGTATTCCTTAAATTGATTCCATTTAATAGAACTAATGAGTGCTTCTTGTGTCATCTCTACTCCATCATTTGTCTCCTTTTGTATTTAAAGAAAATATTATTCAGCACATCAATGCAATCAATTAATGATGGTTTTCCTACCCTGACATCAAGGGTCAAACACTATATGGTCCACAGACTGAAAACTTCTGTTAAGCCATGCATAAATATGTAAAGATGAGCAAGGCACCATAAAGTATGAGTAACCCCAAAAATATATGCAATAAAATGAGGAAGAAAAAGGGAAGTGAAGTAAAGATTAAGTCAACCCTCTCCTTGACACATCAAATCCAAAAGTAAAATTAATCCAAGGAAGTTATCTTGTAAACATTTAAAACATAAAAGTTCAACTAAACACATTAGATGATGAAATAATTTGATTGGGCTAAACACCTTTGACAATCTTAGCTTACAGAACTTCAAATTTCAAAACAGCAAGAAAAATTAGGACTACTAATTAAACTCTTACCAGGCCAGGTGTGGTATCTTCATCACTGCTTTCCATATCACCATTGAGAATCACAGCATCTGAACTGCTCTTGTTACTTTCAGTATGAACATCTAAGGATGATTTTTGCAGAGTGGATTCTGCCTTGGAAAATACGGCTTTCATCTTTGGAGTTAAAATCTTTCTGCATGTTTTCTTTAATTCAGTTTTCTTAAACTTCTTACACATTACTGCATCATTAGAATTCTTTTCTAATAGGGACTTGGGACACTTAAACTGACCTGGTTTGTAATTAGTGAGTGAAAAGGGAGCAAGATAAATCTTAGCTGTTTTTCCTAAAACTGTTGTCTGTACTGGTCTCAGAGATGCATAAGTGACGTTTTGATTTTCTTTATATTCATTCACCTATTCAGGTCGGTAAAGGAAAACAGAGTGTTAGCATTCCAGCTCCATTGCCTTTTCTTACAAGGTCCCAACAGATCCGTGTTAATAAATCTAATCCCCATTTCATAACGACAACATAATTCAAATTGATAACCTATAAGGAAACTCCCCCCTCCAAAATCTCAATACATACTCATTAACCTGAATGGAATTAATGATTTTACTGGGTACATTTCTTATCCATATAAGCTTACCAGACCAAAAAAATAATGACCAGCATTTGTAACTTAAATGACTACTCCAACTGTCAACTTCAGAATAACTTAATAAAGCTGACAATAACTGCTGCTAAAGCAAATATTGGGGGAACGAGAAAGCAGGCCCCAGGTCCCATCCTGTCATTATTTCTAGGATTGTTGACAAGAGCTTTCCTCAACACTGGGCCTAGTTTTCCACAGAAAACCAGGACAGGGATCCCCGCTTAGCCCTGGCGCCTGGCGACGGTGCCCAGCAAATCCCTCCCGAAGACCGAGACAGGCGCCACAGAAAAGTGACAGCCCGCTTCTCACCTTCACCTGGGGCCGCTGTCTGGAGCACGCCTTCTCGTCTGCCTCCGCGCTCGACCGCGACATATTTCCACGGCTCAGCAGCTGGCGCCTTCCCGCCAAGACTGCGGCGGGAGGCAGGGTGGGCGGGGCTGGGGAAGGGGCGGGCGACCCCCCGGGAGGCGGGGCCCGGCTCGGCCCCGCCCAGCGGCGGCTGGAGGACCGCCCCAGTCCGCGTGTTTGCCTTGGATCCCGTGATTCGGTTACCCCTGGCCCTGGGATTGCGCTTTGAAAAACACGGCTTTTCTCCTCAGGGAAAAACTACTCCCTTGCGACGAGAGCCTGGAAAAGGTTCAAACGCAGGTAGAAGCCACAAGGAATGAGGGCAAAGGAAATCAAAATTCACATGCATTGCAGCCTTACCTAGGCCCACTGCTTCCTTGTAACTTCACCAAAAAAAAATTAGGCCCCATTACTACCATATTATTATATCTTTTATTATCAAGGGAAGGATTTTGGTTGTGTTTGTTTTCTCGATAGCTGATAACTTAAGGCTGGCTTAAATTTCACCTGATCATCAGTCCACGGGTTAACTAAAGATCCTAAGGATAACACTTAAAAAGCAAAAAATCGGGGTTGGGGATTTAGCTCAGTAGCAGAACACTTGACTAGCTCAGGCAAGGCCCTGAGTTCGGTCCTCTGCCCTGAAATTAAAAACAACAACTGGGGGAAACTTAAGAATCAAATAATTTGAGTGACAAGAAGATTTTAGTGCTCTTATTTCGAATAGTCACACCCTATTCTCTGGGTTGCCATGGACCAAAACAATTGCCTTCCCAGTAAAATCACCCACTCTGGACAGCTCCCTTAACACAGACTCACACCTGCCTTGTGAACCCAGAGCCCTGCAGGTGCTAGGCAAGTGCGGTATCACTCAGCTACAACTCTGGCCCACAAATTAACATTTTCAGCTGATAAATTCATAACATAAAATTCTAAACCTGGGTAGTATGGCACATCAGGCTGAGGCAGATGTACCATTTAGGAACCCAGGAGTTGGAAACCTATCTGCCTACCTGGATAATATAGTGAAACACCATATGAACTTTATGAACTTTTTTTTTTTTTTGGTGCCAAGGATTGAACCCCCAGGGGGACTTAACCACTGAACTGCCCCTGGCCGATCTCAACATTTTTTTATTTATTTCCCCCACCCCCCAAGACTGAGGACTGAACTCCAGGGCCTTGCGCATGCCAGGCAGGTGCTCTGCCACTGAGCTAAATCCCCAACCCCTTCAACATTTTTTTAAGTTAATTTAAAACGTTTTTGCTAGGCTGGAGCAGTTATGGCACTTGCCTGGCATGATTGGGTTCAATCCCCAGCACCACATACACAACTAAGTGTCAGAATAATTTAGACTAGATGAAGAACTAAATAAAATTAATTCCCTCTCTCTCTCTCTTTAAAAAAAAAAATGTTTTTGCTACTGGGGATTGAACCCGAGAGTGCTCTACCACTGAGTTACATTCCCACCCTTTTTTATTTTTTGAGACCAGGAGTCACTGAAATATCGCAAACTGACCTCAAAATTTCAATCCTCCTGCTTCAGCCTCCCAAATTGCTGGGATTACAGGCAAGCACCACCACGCCTAGCTAAAATATATCTGTAATCCAAACAATTTGGGAGCTGAGGCAGGAGGATTTCAAGTTCAAAGTCAGCCAACCTCAGCAATTAAGCCAGGCCCTTAGCAACTTAGGGAAAACCTGTCTCAAAAAATAAGTAAATAAATAAATACTAAAACTGGGGCTGGAGGGCCTGGCATGCACAAGTACTTGGGATCAAACCCCAGCACCAAGTATACAACCAAGTGTCTGAACAACGAAGGCTGCATGAAAAACTAAATAAAGTTAACTCTTTCTCTTTCACTGTCCTGCCTCTTTAAAAAAAAAAAAAAATCTGGCTAGTGGCTAGAGCATCGGCTCAGAGATTACAGCCCTTGTCTGGCATGTGAGAGGACATAGATTCAAACCCCTGCACCACATACAAAACAAAGTGAGCAACAAAAACACATGAAAAATTAAATAAAATTGATTCTTTCTCTCACTGTCCCTCTCCTTTAAAAAAAAAAAAACCCACAAGCTTGGATGAGGATCAGTGAGTGGTTCAATCCCTGGTACCAAAAATTAAAATAAAAGTAATTTTCATCTCTTTATGGCTCTCTCAAACTGCTTTCTTGGTTCATTAACTGAATCATCACTGTTGTTTGCTTGACACTTGCCAATTTTTTTGTGGGGGTGAGGGGGTGTTGCTGGGGATTGAACCCAGAGTTGCTTTACCCCTGAGCTATATCCCCAGCTCTTTTTATTTTTTATTTTGAGACAGGATCTTGCTAAATTGCTTAGGACCTCACTCAATTGCTGAGGCTGGGCTGGAACTTGGCAATCCTGCCTCAGCCTCTCTAGTTGCTGGGATTATAGGCGTGTAACACTGTACCCAGTGCCAATTTCGTTTCTTTTCCCAGGCAAGGCCTTGTACCCATAGAATTTTCTCTTCCCAAAATTTATCGATTAAACCAAACTTTAGTGTCCCATATATATCATACTATTTCTGGACTTCAAAGATTTTGCTCATGCTATTATTCCTTCTCTCCCTCACCACCTTAGTTATAAAGTCCTTCCTAAGGTGAAGTGTGTTCTGACTTCCAATGAGTCGATTTGCTTTACACACCCCAGCTGTAAATTGGGAGTGCTTGTTATTATTCTTAAAATTCTTGAAGATCATCCTAAGTAAAATTCAAGTTTCTTGAGAATATGGGCCTTTCACAACATTCTACACTCCTTTCAGAACCCTCAACACAGTTAAACCAAGAACTCAATAATTACTTAGAAAATTAAATACAGTGGGCTGGAGCGGTGGCTAGGCACTTGCCAGGCCTGCCTGAGGATGTGGGCTCGAAACCCAGCACGACGTATTCAATGAAGTGTCAGAGCAACAATACCACATGAAAAACTAAATAAAATTTATTCTTTCTCTCTTCCTCTCAGTCCCTCTCTCTTTAAAAAAAGAAAAGAAAAAAGACAATTAAATATCCAGCCAGGAATGGATTATAATAGGCAGTTTACAGAAAAAGAAAGAACTTGAAAATTTAAATGAAGAGTTGGGATTTCAAGGGCCGGAGTGGTAGCTTAGCGTTAATGGAGCTCGCCTGGAATGTATAAGGATGCAGGTTTGAACCCCAGCACCATGTACACAACTAAGTGTCTAGAACAAGCACAGCTAAGTGTCTGGAGAAACAAACAAAAGTCACATGAAAAGCTAATATATATATGTGAATGTATATATATGTAAATATGTGTATGTGTGTATATATACATAAAATCTGTCCCTTTCCTTTAAAAAAAATCAGATTTCGGGCGTTGTCCCAGGCTGCTTAAGAGTATTTTTATTTTTTTGCTCTTTACCTTAAATCACCACCACCTGCCCTGTGAGCACCAAATATTGCACCCCAGCCACCCCACCCAAATGACTGCTTAAATCGTTCTGAGCATTCAACCATATAGACAAAAAGCTCCTCACTATTTCCTATTCTTGTTCATGGCTAATTGGTTCCGGGCTTCAAACCAAGTCAACAGTGAGACCTTCGTGGCCCGGCGCGGGGCGCACCTCTGTTATCCCAGCTACTCCTGGGGCTTAGGCAGGAAGAGCGCAAATTCGAAGCCAGCCTCAGCAATTTAGCGAGACCCTCAGCAAGTTAGCGGCATCCTATCTCAAAAAAACAAAAAAGTCTGGGGATGTAGCTTACTGGACGAGCACCCCTGAGTTCAATCCCCAGACCAAGATAAGGGAGGACGGGAGGAAGGAAGGAAGGCAAGGTGAGAGACTTCCTCGCTGCATAGCAAAGCCCAACGGCAGCAACCTCCCGCCAGGAGCTTCCAAGCCCTGCAGAACTGAGCACCCCGAAAGAAGAGGGCGGGGCGGCGGGAGTGCCTACGAACATGCGCAATAACAGACTGCACCGGAAAGCGGCCCGGGCTCAGAGGTCCTCCAAACTCCCATAATCCTCTTGTACCATTTCCGGTTTCTCTAGCGCTGACGTAAAAGTAGTTTCTACGGTCGGACTGCCGCGCCGGGCGGACCTGGGTGGGAAGTACCTTTACAGTTCGTTGTTGTCGGTGTTCTCTGTTTGGATTCAGTCAAGTTTCGGGAATCACTACCGCCGCCGTCAACATGTCGGTCCCAAGCGCACTCATGAAGCAGCCGCCCATTCAGTCTACGGCTGGGGCCGTCCCGGTTCGCAATGAGAAAGGTAACTGTGCTCACCCCGTTCCCAGGCAGATCTTACCTCTCCCAGCCTTGGCATCCTCCAAACCTCCCTCTGGCTGGCCACCTCAGCTCCGCCGACCCTTGAGACCCGGCCTCATTTCTTCCGCCCTTCCACACTAAAGTCTCACTTGTTCGCCTTTCCTGGGGTTAGGGGAGACTCACTGCATCGTATCTTGTTCTTGTGACCCGTCTGCTCTTCATAGGGCAGGCACCCATCTCCCATTGGCCTCCAAAAATTTCTTAGACATAGCAGTCTTTTCAGCCTGCTTTCATAACTCCTACCAAGTAGTCTAGTTATCTATGTGTCTGTCTCCCCCCACTAGATTATAAGCTCATAACTTCTTTGAGGCGGGGAATCATGTCTTCAAACCTCTTATCCTTTTCAACCAGCTCAGTGGCTGTTTATTAAATTGAATACAAAATTGTGTAAGATAGTGCCCCAACCTTAGGGAATCATATTCCAGTACATGTAAGACACGCAAAAAGAGGTACGTTCCAGGCAAAGAAAGGATAATCACCTCAGATTGGGGTAATCAAGAAAAGCTTCTTGAAGACTGTGTCATTTAATTTGATCCTTAAAGGACAGGTAGGCAGGAACACCATTCCTGTTTAGGGAGTGAGACCAAAAAATTTTTTTCAGTAAAGGTGTCGGAAAAGAATATAATTTTCTTCTTATTCTTTAAATGCACTGTATCTGACCTTGTGCAACTTGTTTTTATTTGCGGGGGTGGCACAGACTGCTGATTGAACCCAGGCTTTCTGCATCCCCATCTAATGCCCTACCACATAGTTATACCTCCAGCCCCTTGTTTTTTAAGTCAACATGACTTTTGAGAATTATTTGAATACATATCGATTTCACTCATTTTAATGGCTTATGAATTCCATTGTATAATTGAACTACATTTTATTCCTTACTGAATAAATTAGTTGGTGCTGTATAGTTTTTCCACTTACTGCAGAAGCAGGCAGTTGGCATTCTTAAATGTATCAGTTTAGTGCATTTGTGTAAGAATATCCTTGGGGGGAGTGTCTCAGAAGTTAGTCATCAACTTCACTACCTGTTACCAATTGCTCTCCAAAGTAAGTTGTAAAACCTTCCTTGTTTTTATTTTCAATATGTTCATCCACACACTTGGTTATATCAGGTTTATTTAATTTAATTTAATTTATTTATTTATTTATTTAAAGAGAGAGGGACAGTGAGAGAGAGAAAGAGAGAAACAACTTTATTTAGTGTTTCACATGGCCTTTGTTGCTCCAACACTTAGTTGTGTACGTGGTGCTGGGGTTTGAACCTGGGTTCTTGTGCTTGCCAGGCAAGCGCTGAAACCCCTGAGCCACCGCTCCAGCCCTCAGGTTTATTTTTTATTCTGTTTTGAGGATTGAACCCAGGGGCACTTTACCACTGAGCTACATCCCTATCCCCTTTTATTTACTTACTTAAGAGTGAGAGAGTGAGTTAACTTTTTCAATGTTTTCTTATTTTGTTTTGTTTTGATCCACTCAGTTGTGTATGTGGTGCTGGGGATCCAATCTGGGACCTGGTGAATGCAAGGCAAGCACTTACCCTCTGAACTACTTCTGCAGCCCTGTACCCCCTTTTATTTTTTTATTTTGAGACAGGGTCTCACTGAGCTGCTTAGGGTGTCACTAAATTTCTGAAGCTGGCCTTGAACTTGTGATTCTCCCATCAGCCTCCCAAGCTGCTGGGATTATAGTTGTGCACCACTGTGCCTGGTTGTATTGGATTTTTAAATTGTTACACAACCTTACAGGTGTGAAATGGTATCTCATTATTTTAATTTGCTTTTTCTGATCACTAATAATGATGGACTGCTTCTTCATGTGTATATCAGCTCCCTAGGTTGTGTGTGTGTTACTGGAGATTGAATCCAGGACATCACACATGCAAGGCAGATACTCTACTACTGTGCTATGTCCCCACCCACCCTTTTAATTTTTTATTTTGAGACAGGGTCTAAATTGCTGAGGGGCTTACAATTGCTGAGGCTGGCCTTTAACTTGCAGTCCTCATACCTCAGCCTCCCAAATCACTGAAATTACAGGTGTGCACCACCATGCCCAGCTCTGTCATACATTTTTTATTTTATCAACTTTATCTTTTATGGTTTGTGCTTTCTGGCATATTGTTTAAGGAATCTTTCCCTGCACAAGTAGTCAACCTAAGTGTTTGTATATTCTAAATAGAATGGAGCTGGTTATGGTGGCACACACCTGTAATCCCAGAGACTTGGGAGGCTGAGGGTGGAGGATCACAACTTCAAAGCCAGCCTGGATACTCTGTGAGACCCTGTCTCAAAAGTTAAAAAAATAAAATAAAAGAGGTCTAGTGATATAGCTCCATGATAAAGCACCCTTGGGTTCACTCCCTTACCCCCCTCACATAAATAAATATATATATACACACATACATATACACATATACATATATATACATACACATATACATACACACACACACAAACACACACACATATATATATGGAGAGAGAGGAGAAATAATTATACAAGATAGACTCTAAATTGGGGAGCTTACAATATAGTAGGGAATATATGTTTTTCAGTTCAGCATAGTGGCACATGCCTCTAATCCCAGTGACTAGAGGTTGAGACAGGTGAATCACAAGTTCAAGGGCAGCCTGAGCAATTTAGCAAGACTCTGTCTCAAAATAAAAAGGGCTAGGGATGTAGCTTAGTGGTAAATCACTTCTGAATTGAATCCCCAGTACCACAGAAAAAGGAAAAAAAAATTTTTTTCACGTCAACCATTAATCCCTCTGGAATTATTCATTTTGTGTAGTAGAGCGGAAGTTAGAGGCCTAATTTGACCATTTACTATATAGTTAATCAGTTGTTCCTCCTTTCTTGATTATTGTTGATAGCCACCATGCCTAAATTAACCTGTAAGTATATGATTTATAATTTTACTGTAGTTCTATTAAAAGTTGTACCCAGGCTGATTCTAAAACCATATGGAAGGATAGGAAATCAAAAAGAACTAAGACAATTCTAAAGAAGAATAAAGTGGGGTAAAATTCTGGAGTGATTTTCTTTCTGTTTTTGAGAGAGAGAGAGAAAGAATCAACTTTATTTAGTTTTTCATGTGGCTTTCATTGCTCTGATACTTTGTGTGGTGGTGCTGGGGATTGAATCTAGAGCCTCGTGCATAGTAGGCAAACACTCTACCATTGAACTACATCCCAAGTCCATAATTTATTAGAACTTTAAGGCTTGCTCTTTGGTACAAAATCTCTTCCCTCTACTCCCCTTTTTTTTGTGAGAGAAAGAGAGAGAAAGGACAGAGAAAGAGAGAATCAATTTTATTTAGGTTTTCATGTTGCTTTCGTTGCCCACACTTCATTGTGTATATACTTGGTGCTGGGGTTCAAACCTGTATCGTCACGAATGCCAGGCAAGCACCATAACCACTGAGCCACCACTCCAGCCACTACTCCCTCCATTTTTTTCTTCTTCAGAATGTCTTTTGCCAGGTGCGGTGGCACATACCTGTAATCACAGCAGCTCTGGAGGCTGAGTTAGGAGAATCGCAAGTTTAAAGTTAGCCTCAGCAACTTAGATCTGTCTCAAAATAAAAAATAAAAAGGAATGAGGAGGGCTGGAGGGGTAGCTCAGTGGCTGGAATGCTTACAAGGCATGTGCGAGAACCCAAGTTCAAACCCCAGCACCATATACGCAACTGTTAGAGAAACAAAATCCAGATGAAAACATAAATAAAAATTGATTCTTTCTCTCTCACTGTTTAAAAAAACAAAAACAAAGGAAAGAATGTCATGGGGATGTGGCTCAGTGATAAAGCACCCTTGAGTTCAATTCTTCAGTACCAAAAAAAAAGAGAAAAAGATTACTCTTAAGGGTTTGATGGTACAAAAGCTAAAGGAAGGCTGGAGCGGTTGCTCAGCAGTTACTGCGCTTGCCTGGCATGTGTGAGGATATGGGTTTAAACCCCAGCACCATGTACACAACAAAGTGTCGAACAACAAAAGCCACATGAAAACTAAATACAATTGATTATCTCTTTCTCTGTCTCTCTCTCTTAAATTAAAAAAAAAAAAGCTAGATATTGGAATATTAGGTTATGTGATAATCTTTTATAAAGACTTCCATTGCAATTCTAAAGGGAAATAAAGGATGTCTGAGCAGTATTTTAGTTTTATGTTCCCAATTAAATCACCTTTACTGTGTCCTGAACACTTTTACAATAATTTGTTTAAGGTTGTAGTTAAGGGGCTGGAGCAGGGGCTCGGCAGTTATAGTGCTTGCCTGGCATGCACAAGTACACAGGTTCAGACCCCAGCACCCACGTACACAACTAAGTGTAAATGCCATGTGAAAAACTCAATAAAAATTGATTCTCTCTCTCTCTCACTTTCATTCTCTCACTGCCATTCTCTCTTTTTTAAAAAATCCCATTAAGGTTGTATTTGAGATGGGATTGCATGAATTTATTATGGTGGGTGGTGGTTTTTTCCCTACTAGTTCACTGCTGACCTTCCTCTATTTCATTATACCCAAGGTAAACCTCATTATCATTACTGCAGGTATTCACAAAAATGCTTTCCCATTACTTGGCTTTTATCAGAAAGCACCATTAGATGAATAGATAGTTAATGGCTCTCTTCTCCTGCTTAAACCCTTGTCTACCAGGAATTCAGGGCTGTACCTGCAGAGGCCAAGGGTTGAAGGACATTGGGAAAGGCTAGTGAAACATAATAAGTTATCTTTCTTGGCCAGGTGAGATTTCGATGGAGAAGGTAAAGGTAAAACGTTATGTATCTGGAAAGAGGCCTGACTACGCCCCTATGGAGTCTTCAGATGAGGAGGATGAAGAATTTCAGTTCATTAAGAAAGCCAAAGAACAAGAAGCAGAACCAGAGGAACAAGAAGAGGATTCATCCAGTGATCCCCGGCTGCGGCGTTTACAGAACCGAATTAGTGAAGATGTGGAAGAGAGGTATTGATTAGGGCTATATTTTCCTGGATCTGAATCTCTGTAGGTTAATTAATAACAACAATAATAATAACTAATACTTGAATAATATTTACCATATGCCAATTATGCTGTTCAAAGTAGTAGATTACATTTATTAATTCTTATAATTCACACAATAACCTTATGAGTTTGTCCCTATTTTACACATAAGGAAACTGAAGCACAAAGGAGTTAAGAAAGAAACATGAACAGAGATACAGAACAGAGCCAGTTAAGAGGCAGCTTCAGAAAATAGCAGGTTACTTCTGGCCTAAGGATCCTAATTAACTCACTAAGGAAATAGAAAATAGCCACTAAGGAGCTGGGGGTGATGAACCAATGGTAGAGAGCTTGCCTAGCATTGAGGAAGTCCTGGGTTCCATCCCCAACACATCAAAGAAAAAAAGAAATGATTGTGGATTCATTAAAGGGAGTCTTTTTTTTAATCATGATTTTTATACATTTTTTTTTTTTTAAGAGAGAAGGACAGTGAGAGAGAGACAGACAGAGAGAATCAGTTTTTATTGAGTTTTTCACATGGCCCTCGTTGCTCCAACACTTAGCTGTGTACGTGGATGCTGGGGTTTGAACCCGTGTACTCATGCATGCCAGGCAAGCACCGCAACCACCAAGCCACTGCTCTAGCCCCATGATGTTTTATAAAATTTGAGAAATTGGTCTTATCCATCTGCTTATTCCCCAGTGAGGGGAAATGACACTGTTGAAATAGAAGAGACCTGATAAGTGGTGTAGAAACAGAACCTCCCAGGGCTGGAGAGTTGGCTCAGTGGTAGAACGCTTACCTGGCATATACAAGGACTTGGGTTCGATCTCCAGTACCACATATACAAGTAAGTAGAGGAAAAACAAAGACCAGATGAAAAAATAAAAATTTACTCTTTCACTCACACTTTAAAAAAAAAAAAAATTGAGCCTTGCAATGAGGGTGTTTATATGTTGTGTATTGATTGAAGCATTACCTTGCAAAGGACAGAGGTCCTGTACTCTCACTGTTCATATTATCTCAGGAATTTTTAAACAGATCTAAGCCAGAACAGTTCCATTTGTTATATTCAATAGCTAGATCCAAATAACTTAAGTATCTATTGTCCTAACATTTTAGCCAATTGACAAATATAATACCCATGAAAGAAAAAGTTTTTTTTTTTAATTTTTATTTATTTTTATTTTTTTAAATTTTTTTTTATTTTTTAAAGAAAGAGGGGACGGTGAGAGAGAGATTGAAAGAGAGAAGCAAATTTTAGTTTTTCAAGTAACCTTCACTACTCAGACACTTCGTTGTGTACGTGGGTGCTGAGGTTTGAACTCAGAGTACTCGCACATGCCAGGCAAGCGCCGGAACCACCAAGCCACTTCTCCAGCCCCAGTTGTTTTTTTTCTTTTTTTTTTGTTTTTTTTTTTTTTGTTTTTTTTTTAAAGAGAAAGGGACAGTGGGAGAGAGGGAGGAAGGATCAATTTTATTTAGTTTTTCATGTAGCTTTTGTTGCTCCGACACTTAGTTGCATACGTGATGTTGGGATTTGAACTCGCATAATCTCCCATGCTGGGCAAGTGCTGTAACCACCAAGCCACAACTCCAGCCCCAAGAAAAAGTATTTTGATTTCATTCTTTTTTTTTTTTTTTTTAAAGAAAGAGGGGACAGTGAGAGACAGAGAGATAGAGAATCAATTTATTTAGTTTTTCATGTGGCTTTTGTTGCTCTGACACTTTGTTGTGTACGTGGTGCTGGGGTTTGAACTCGCGTACTTGCGCATGCCAGGCAAGCGCCGTGACAGCTGAGCCACTGCTCCAGCCCCTTTGATTTCATTCTTACATTATCACAATTACCTGTGAGATTTGTTGGGATTTTGTTTTGTTTGGTTGTTGTTTTGTTTTTTTGTTTTGTTTTGTTTTTATTTTTTGGTAGTGCTGGGGTCAAATCCAGGTCCTCACATGTTAAGGAAGTGCTCTGCCACATCCCCACAGCCCTACCTGTGAGATTTGTGAGCGTTTTGGACACTGAAAACTTCTCAAACCTTGGAATCAGTGCTCTGCCATTTCCTGTTCCATATTGATTGATGCTGTATTTGCTTTTTATCACAGCAGCCATCAAAAACTCGGTTTTATGGGGTTGGGGATTTAGCTCAATGGCAGAGCGCTTGCCTAGCACACGCAAGGCCCCGAGTTCAGTCCTCAGCCCTGAAAAAACAAACAAACTCGATTTTACTAAGATACCATGTCATTAAAAACAATACGATTTAATGCAGAAACTGTGGACTACCTTGAGTTTTTAAATATCCCTGTGTGAGGCTGGAGAAGTGGCTCAGTAGGAAAGCACTTGGCTGGCATGCACACCATGTGTTAGGACCCAGTTTCGACAGCACCACGTACACAACTAAATGGAGGAAAAACAAAGACCAGATGAAAAAATAAAATTATCTCCCTCTCTCTCCCTCTCTCTCTCTTAAAAAACAAACAAACAAAAAACTCTGTGTGCCCCTGTGAATTTTCTGTGGTCCCCACAGTGATGCCTCAACACATTCAGTGTTTTAGTCCCATCTTGACTATTCATTCTGACACTCTGGTTCATTATTATTATTTGAAGAGAGAGAGAGTTAATTTTTATCTTTTCATCTAATTTTTTTTCCTTTTCGTTTTTCCTTCACTTAGTTGTGTATGTGGTGCAGGGGTTGAGCCCAGGTCCCCACACATGACAGGCAAGGTCTTCAGCCCCTGACATACTGGTTTAGTTTCTTTTCTTTTTTTTTAAGACAGAGGGACAATGAGAGAGAGAGAAAGAGAGAAACAATTTTTTAGTTTTTCATGTGGCTTTCGCTGCTCCAAGACCTCATTGTGTACATGGTGCTGGGGTTTGAACTCGCGTGCTTGGCACATGCCAGGCAAGCATCGTAACCACCGAGCCACCGCTACAGTCCCTGGTTTAGTTTCTTTAATCAGTACCTCAGTTTCTCCATCTCAAAGGCATTAGTATTAATTAAAACAAATATATCAGGGTGATCTCCGACTAAGAAAATGCAGTTGAGGGGCTGGAGCGGTGGCTCAGCGGTTTCGGCACTTGCCTGGCAAGCACGAGGACCCGGGTTCAAACCCCAGCACCACGTACACAACTGAGTGTTGGAGCAACTATAAGGCCATGTGAAAAACTAAATAAAGTTGTTTCTCCCTTTCTCTGTCTCTCTCACTGTCCCTCTCTCTTTAAAAAAAAAAAAGATAAAATAAGAAAATGCAGTTGATGTTCCTTCGTTTTTCTGACATTGGTAATACACTTTGAGGTCCTGTTTTTCAGATTGGCTCGACATCGGAAAATAGTAGAACCTGAAGTGGTAGGAGAAAGTGACTCAGAAGTAGAAGGAGATGCTTGGCGCATGGAACGAGAAGATAGCAGTGAAGAAGAGGAGGAAGAAATTGATGATGAGGTATGATAAAGGAAAATGGGAGGTTTTTTCCCTGAGCACAAAAAAATTTAGCAGGGTGTCAGTTCTTCCTTTCATTTTTTGTACCGGAGACTGAAATTAGCAGCACTTTACCACTGAGCTATATCCATATATCCCCAGTCCTTGTTATTTTTTAATTGGGACAAAGTCTAAGTTAATGAGACTGGCCTCTAACATTTGATCCTTGTGCCTCAGCCTCCCAAGTCACTACAGGCATGTGCCTCTGTGTCTGATACCAGTGCTCATTTCTTGAGGCCAGTAAAGGCCAAGATGGCTGTTTTTGGCAGAACTCTAATAGTGTTCCCTGTTTCTTGGAGATAGGCTAGAAAATAAATAGTATTAAATTTCATTTATCTAGAATTCGTTGAATTTGATGAGGCAAAAATAAAAAGCCATCTCGGGCTGGGGACATAGTTTAGAGGTAGAGCTTCTGCTTAGCATGTGCAAGACTCTAGGTTCAATCCTCTGCACAAAAGAAAGAAAGAAAGCCATCTTAGAGCACAGGCCATTCAAATAACTTATATGTATGCCTTGATAGGAAATAGAGCGGCGCCGTGGCATGATGCGTCAAAGAGCACAGGAGAGAAAGAATGAAGAGATGGAAGTCATGGAGGTGGAAGATGAAGGACGTTCGGGGGAGGAGTCAGAATCAGAGTCTGAGTATGAAGAGTACACAGACAGTGAAGATGAGATGGAGCCTCGCCTTAAGCCAGTCTTCATTCGAAAGTAAGTTTCTCACAAATCAGGTCAAAATTTACATAGTTACTTCTTTCCAGATCTAACAGTAAAAACCTCTTCTGTACCATGTTATTCTGATTGGAAATACTAAATTAAAGTATTTAGCCTAGTGCCCTAGCCCTGCAGGGTAAATGTTGAGGAATAGCTTGGTATTACCAGGAAACCTGAGTTTGTTTTCATATCTCCCTTTCCAGTTAAGGAGCACTTATCTGCTCAAGGTTGTATATTTTAAGCATGAACAACTTCCTATTTCTTTTGTAATGGCTAGAAATCCTTTTACTTACAGTCCAGCAGGTTCTTTTACTGTCTAGGCAGGACTCAAACATGAATGTAATTTTGGTGCACTAAAGGCATATAATGACTTTGTCTGTTTGCAAATAATAGAGCCAAAGATGGGCTTTATCAGATTTGGATGGGACTATATCTAGGGAAACAAAAAGCTCCACTCTAAGGACTTTGGGCAATTAACAGGACCTCTGTGATGCAGGAAGGACCGAGTGACAGTTCAAGAACGGGAGGCCGAAGCATTGAAACAGAAAGAGTTGGAGCAGGAAGCAAAACGCATGGCTGAAGAGAGGCGAAAGTATACACTCAAGGTACTGGGAGTAGTTGGGAGAGTTGAGTGCAAAGAGTAGTTTAATTAGGCTTGTCTGAGGATAAGGAAGTACACACCCACATTGTTTTCCTTACACAGATTGTAGAAGAGGAGACCAAAAAAGAGCTGGAGGAGAACAAGCGTTCCCTAGCTGCCCTGGATGCACTCAATACTGACGATGAAAATGATGAGGAGGAATATGAGGCATGGAAAGTTCGAGAATTAAAAAGAATCAAAAGGGACAGAGAAGACAGAGAAGCGTGAGTAATAGGGTTGGGCCTGCCTAGGGTTAATGCTGCTAATGAGACAGGTTTCTACTACAGTAGCTCTGAGGCTAATCTCCTACTATGGGTTCTGTTCTTGGTTTTGGTTTGTTTGTTTTCATACTGGGGCTGAACTTGGCGGGGGCGGGGGGTACCATATTGCCACATCCCTAGCACTTTTTTTGTTTTTGTTTTTAAAGAGAGGGACAGTGAGAGAGAAAGAATTTTTATTTAGTTTTTCACATGGCTTTCATTGCTCTGACACTTCATTGTATATGTGGTGCTGGGGTTCAAACCCACATCCTCGTGCATGCCAGGCAAGTGTGATAACCACTGAACCACTGCTCTATTTTGAGACAGGGTCTCACTTAGTTGCTGAACCTAGCTTTGAACTTGCAATCCTTCTGCCTCAGCCTCTGGAGTCACTGGGATTACAGGGAAGCACTATCACACCCAGCTTTTGGTTTGGTGTTATTGTTTTGTAGCCTTTGGAATTGAATGTGCTAGGCAAGTAGCTCCCTCCGCTGAGCTATATCCTTAGCCCCATTCTTGGTTGGTTGGTTGGTTTTGAGCAAAATACAAGATTTATTAGAGTAAAAGAAAACAGAGCTCCCAAAGAGGGAGACGTTCCAAGAGAGGGATGCCAATGGATGGCTATTGTCTATGGGTTTATATAGATTTATAGGTTTAAGGAAGTCAGCCCCCTGCCTGATCCTGGGTAAGTCCCTCTGTCCACAAGGCATTCATGCAGCCTTTAGTCCAATCAAAATATTGATCAAGCCAAGCATGGTGGCGCACACCTGTAAACAAGTTCAAGGCCAGCGTCACCAACTAAATGAGGCTCTAAACAACTTGGTGAGACCCTCATAATAAAATATAAAAAAGGCTCAGTGGTAAAGTGTCTCTGGGTTCAATTCCCCAGTACCAAAAAGGAAAAAAATTGTCAATCAGGCATTTTTCCTTCTTTGGAGAAGCTGTGAACTCCAGGTCACATGTCCTGATTTAAAAATAACCTTTTTGCAAGTTTCTCAGCAAACACCTGCTGCTGCTGTTTGTGCTCAGCTGCCCAGGAAGGACATCTAGAGGCCCATTTCCCCCATTTGCCCTGCCTTCTCTCTCTTCTTTCTGACTTCAACAGCACCCATTACAGAAGGTGCCCCATTTATCAGAGCGAGCATAGAAGTGTTCTGTGTTAGCTCTGTGGGAAGAACTTGAAATCATTCTAGAAAAATTCAGTGAGACCTTTTAAGTAATTTTTGGTAATTTTTCTTTTTCTACTAGCTTTGAGTAGGAAAAATGGGAAAATATGGGTGAATTGATGGAAGAAGATAAGAACTAGTTAGTAAGGTCTGTTGAGCCTAGGTAGTGGTGCTCACCTGTAATCACACAATTTGGGATGCTGACGCAGGAGCATAGCAATTTCCAGATAAGCTTTGGCAAATTAGTGAGATGTTGTCTCAAAATGAGACCTCCAGGCTGCATTTTTCACAGGGTGCATTCTTGGTTTCTTTAGAGTTCTTACAGCTGGGTAAGTTTCCCATATTTGGATTGTGAATTTCTTTTGTTGCAGTTATATTGGGGAAGATAAATATATTTTGTTCATGTTTGTCTGTGACAGAGGATCAACTAATACTCCCTTTAATTTTGTTTTGTTTAATACCTGGGGTGCTTTACTACTGAACCACATCCCCAGCCCATTTTATTTTTTTATATTTATTTGTTTATTTTTGAAGAGAGGACAGTGAGAGAGAGAGAATCAATTTTTATTGAGTATTTCACGTGGCTTTCGTTGCTCTGATACTTAGTTGTGTACATGGGTGCTGGGGTTTGAATCCGTGTACTTGTGCATGCCGGGCAAGCGCCGTAACTGCCAAGCCACTGCTCCAGCCCCCCCATTTTATTTTTGAGACAGACTCTAAGTTGCTTAGGGCCTAGTTAAGTTGCTGAGGCTGGCTTTGAACTTGTGATCCTCTTGCCTCAGCCTCCCTAACAGCTGAGATTACAGGCATGTACCATCACTCCTGGACCTTTAGTTGCTTTTTAAGATTCAAAAATTACTCATTATTATCCAGGTATTTCTTGTTGCATAAACAATTATAGAGGCTAGGAAGTCTGAGGTCAAGGGATGTCATTTGGTGAGGGCCTCCTTGCTGATGGTTCCTCTGCAGAGTACCAAAGTGATGCAGGACATCATGTGGCAAGACAACCTGGGCCTCTCTGAAGCTAGATAAAAGCTAATAAGTAGTTTTGCTCCCTGGACAGACTTGAAAAGGAAAAAGCAGAAATTGAACGCATGAGAAACCTGACTGAGGAAGAGAGGCGAGCTGAGCTTCGGGCAAATGGCAAAGTCATCACCAACAAAGCTGTCAAGGGAAAATACAAGTTTTTACAGAAGTACTATCACCGGGGTGCCTTCTTCATGGTAAGTGAAAAGGGTGTCAGAAAATTGCTGCATGAGAATAATTCAGAAGTCTTAAATTCTTTTTTCCCCTAGATTGAGAATAAACTGTCCTGAAATGTTATTTCTACTTGTCAGAAGACAACATTCTCATTTGCTTTTTGCCTGAGAATATAATTCTAAAAAAAAGCATTAGCTACTGCTTATAGAAGCAGCAGCAACACTGTTCTGTTTTGGCCTCAGCTCTCAGGGAAAAAAAAATGATAGAGTAATTGAGGAAATGAAAGAGAAAGGGATCTATGTAAATACTAAAGTACTTAGGTTCCCCAAACCACTGAGAAATCATTATTTCAAAGCCAAATGAGAAGTTTAGGTCATATGAAAACCAAGCTCTGCAATACAGCTATACATTAGTTCAAATTTGGGTGGCAGAAGTTCACTTCATTCTGAGCTGACAGAAAATGACTAAGCCGAGGCTAGAGCAGTGGCCCAGCAGTTGGAGCGCTTGCCTGGCATGTGTGAGTACCCAGGTTCAAAACCCTAGCACTATGTATACAACTAAGTGTCAGAGAAACAAAGGCCAGATGGAAAAATAAAATTATTCCCCCATCTCTCTTTTTAAAAAAATAAAGTGACTACTAAGCCTGTTAACCAAAAGAATGGTTAATTATCTAACCTTTATATTGAGTGCCATCATCTTTGTTCTTCATATAAAAACCAAGGTTAAAATAGCACTCTGTTAACCTTGTATAAAGTGATATGGACTCCTTTTAAATTAATTGATACCAGTGATGATTTTAAAAAGGGAGGGGCTGGAGTGGTGGCTCAGCAGTTTCCTGGCATGCACACAGACCTGGGTTCGAACCCCAGCACTACACACACAACTAAGTATCAGAGAAACAAAGGCCAAATAAATAAATAAAATTGATTTTTTTCTCTCTCTCTCTCTTTGAAAGAAGAAAAAAAGGGAAAGCAAGAAAGGTAATGGGAGAATTGATTGCATTTATTACTGATAGTATATGGTTTGTATCAAAAACTAGACTAGCTTTCTCAAGTCCTATGTATCAAACCCTAAATAATCTCCACTGCTGCTAAACTTCCTGCCCTTCTCTGCAAACACTGTTAAAATTTTTAAGCTTCAGGGGAGGTTTTCTTAGTAATCAGTAGATATGATGAATTATTTCTTGTATTCCTTAAAGTCATGAAGTATTTTTGCTTAAGCATTTCAGCAGCTTCAGTCATCAAGCTTTGCCTGGTGCAGTGGCACACTTCTGTAATCCCAGCAACTTGGGAAGCTGTGGCAGGAGGATTGCAAGTTCAAAACCAGCCTTAGCAACTTCACAAGACCTGTCTCAAAATATTTTTTAAAAAATGGGGGGGCATGGAGCTAGGGATGTAGCTCAGTGATAAAGCACCCTTGGGTTCAATCCCTAGTACCCAAAATAATCATCAGGCTTTTTAAAGAAGCAGCCAGGTATAGTAGTGCACACCTATAATCCCAGCAGCTTGGGAAGCTGAGGCAGGAGGATCACAAGTTCAAAGCCAGCCTCAGGAACTTAGCAAGGCACTGAGCAACTTAGTGAGACCCTGTCTCAAAATAAAAAATAAAGGGCTGGGGATGTAACTCAGGGGTTAAGTGCCCCTGGGTTCAATCCCCGGTACAAAAAAAAAAAAAAAAAAAAGGCTATGGGAAAATCTTCTGGTGCACATTTTCAAATACTGACTTTTCTTGTCTGGACAAGCAGCAAAATTGAAATGGCTTCTGGAATTAAACGAGGTATTTTCAGGCCCCGGAAAGAAAAATAGATCTCACAAAAATTGGGTTTGTTTGTTCTTTGTGGTACTGGGAATTGAACCTAGGGCCTTGTACTACTAAACAAGCACTCTGCTACCACCAAGCTACATACATCCCCAGACCTTTTAAATTTTTTTTGAAATAGTCTTAAGTTGCCCTGGCTAGCCTGAAACTTCCAATCCTCCTGCCTTAGCCTCCCAAGCTATTAGGATTACAGGTGATGCACCACCATGCCTGGAACAAAAATTATTTAATTTTCCTACATATAAACTGGATCTTTCTGCTAGGCATGTTGTGTTGTCACAGGCCTGTCATCCTAGCAGTTTGAGAGGCAAGAGGATGGGAAGTTCAAGGCTAGCCTCTGCAACTTAGTGAGACCCTGTCTCAAAATAAAGGGCTGGAGGGTGTAACTCAGTGGTAAACACCCCTGGGTTCAATCCCCAGTACCACAAAAATGAAAGTGGGGCTAAGCCAAACACTGTAAGGGTTCTGAAAAGGTAGATGTTATATTTGGTAAAAGATTGGTAAGGACGTAACATAAAGCAGGTAGCATTTAATATGTGTGACATTCAGTGGTAGGAAGACATTCCAAATGAAGAGACAAGTCAGAGTGGAGACAGAAGCTATCAGTTGTAAAGGGAAGCAATTAAGGAATATAAGAAAGGTAAATGAGGGCTATATATTTGACCTTGACTACAGAGAAGTTGTGTTTAAGAAAACAGAAAGCCACTGAAGTTTGAGCAAGGTAGAGATAATGAAAATTGCTTTAGAACCATTAATGCAGTGGCAGTAAGACTGACTATAGGCAACTTAACTTAGCAAGACCTTGTGTCAAAATGAAAAAACAAAAGTGGCTAAAGATGTAGCTCATCTCCAGTACTATTTCCCCAGTATTGGAAGTAATAAGAGAAAAGAAAAATTTTTAGAATTGAAGATCGAAGAGACCTGTAGAGTTGAAGTCCCATGAGTAAATGAGCAGTGAGTTCTACATGACTTGCAAACCTTCAATGAGCATCTCTACTTGGGAAGGAGAAACAATAGAACAGAAGGAATCTCTTGAAGAAAGACTCAGTATCCTGTTTCCTTTATTTATTTGTTGTAGAGTTTAATAAATTTGTGGTTTCAATGTATGAAAAATAAAATCACAAGACTAATAGCTTCTTTTCTGTAGGATGAGGATGAGGAAGTATACAAGAGAGATTTCAGTGCACCTACCCTGGAGGATCATTTCAACAAAACCATTCTTCCTAAAGTCATGCAGGTATGGGGTGGGGGGACCCTTAACCATTTTGAAAGGAAAGAGTAATTCATTGAGGGCTGGTCTTGGTGTTTGGTGGCATAACTAACTCATCGTCATCCTTCCTTCTCTTAGGTCAAGAATTTTGGACGTTCTGGTCGTACCAAATACACCCACCTTGTGGATCAAGACACCACCTCCTTCGACTCAGCATGGGGTCAAGAGAGTGCCCAGAACACAAAGTTCTTTAAACAAAAGGCAGCTGGAGTACGAGATGTGTTTGAGCGACCATCTGCCAAGAAGCGGAAAACTACCTAGATTTAACTACTTATTCCAAATGTTGGACACAGGAGGATGTCTCAGTATCTGGTCCTTGATTTTCTTTCACCATCATTTACGTGGTCCTTATATCCACCCTACTGGATTTACTGCCATAACTGTAACTGGGTAGAAGGTGTTTTGTGAGGTTTGGACTCATACTGAGAAACCCACAGAAAAGCACAATCCAGGTAGGATTAGAGGCATCCCACTTAACACTGTTTCTGAGAAATCTCTGCTGTGGCTTCCCATATTTACTTGGGACTGTTCTGAGGTTTCTTCGATCTACTTAGCTTGTGTCAGAAAATGTGGGCGTATAAGTGGAATATGCATTACTTCTACCTTAGGGTTAGGAGTAGTATACCAGGAAATCTAAGCTCAATGAAACCTATTTTGCATTTTTGGTTGAAGTCAACTTTTCTAAGTGAACATACTTTTTATCCTTTTGTGTGTGTCAGGAAATAAAAGAATTACACACCAGAATTTTTAGCATAATACTGGACAATAAAATGTGCAAGCTGATTAGTATTAACTACCTATTAACTAAAATAAAAGCAGGGAATTGTCAAGCAGAGGGTATTTCAGTTTGATCGTCCCACTTAATCTCAGATGCTAGATAAGTAGCACCCAGGTTTATATCAGAAGTAAATACAGATGTTTGGATTTCCTTGCTCTCTAAACTATGTATGTACATAGAACAAAAGTTAACCGATGAAGTGGAGTCCAAGTACGTTCCAGCATCTTTTCCTTACCCACCTCATTTATGGTGATCACTGCTGAGTAGCAATCCAGAACCATCATACTAGAGTCAAATTCATTTTATTTTTCCATTTAATATTTACTATTTAATCACCATGCACATGAGAGTTTTGTGGATTATAAGAAATGAAATTTTACCAGTGGACTTCTCAATGGCATTTAAAAAAAAGACCAAGGAGCTGGAAATGTACCTCAGTGGCAGAGCACTTGCCTACCATATGAGGCCCTAGGTTCAATCCCCAGTACTACCAAAAAAAAAAAAAACCCAAAAACAAAGGGCAGACTGAACCAGGTACAGTGCAACATGCCTATGGTCAGTCCCAGTTAGGGCAATAT
This sequence comes from Aplodontia rufa, assembly GCA_004027875.1. Classification (NCBI taxonomy): domain Eukaryota; kingdom Metazoa; phylum Chordata; class Mammalia; order Rodentia; family Aplodontiidae; genus Aplodontia; species Aplodontia rufa. Next base: position 41,553 of record PVKS010005815.1, read on the forward strand.
AGTGAGACCATCTCAAAAATCTTCACATTTTTGAAATGTCCCACTGGAAGAATCACTCTTAAACCATTTGATGCCTCATCATAAAAATACAAATAGTAGGGGCTGGAGCAGTGGCTCAGCAGTTATGATGCTTGCCCAGCATGCGCAAGTACATGAGTTCAAACCCTAGCACCACGTACACAACAATGCGTCGGAACAATGAAAGCCACGTGAAAAACTGAATGAAACTGATTCTTTTTTTCTCTCTCTCTCTCTAAAAAAAAAAAAAAAATGCTAGGAGTTAAACATGAACCTAAGTATTAATCACTATTGCATGGAATGTAATTTAAAAACTGTTCTTTTTAAAAATTAGTTTTTCACATGGCTTTTGTTGCTCCAAGACATTGTTGTGTACATGGTGCTGGGGGGTTCAAACTTGCGTACTCGCACATGCCAGGCAAGCACCATAACAGTGGCTCCAGCCCCTTGAACTTCTTTTGAGAAAGCACAGTTGCCACTTGAACATCCACTCCGAGGCAACAGCCAGTCAAGTTTTTTTACATTCACTAGCTCATCAGTTCTTAACAGTCTACAAGGTGGTACTTTACTGTTGAGAAAACATGTTCAGCAATTAACACTTGGCCAAAGCTGATGAACTTTTTACAGAAAATGGAATATGAGTTCAGACTTCAAATCTTTCATAGATTCCTTCTATATAAGGCCTCTCTGCCCCTCATTTAATTTAAAAATAACTTTCATACCTCTTCTTCCCATGTTGCCACCTCAAAGTAATTCTGGAGTTAACAAATCCTAACTCCAGTGGCCTATGAACTGGGTTAGTTAACTGCTGTCCCTACAGGGGCTCCTAGGTAGGTGTTGGCCTTTCACAGCCATTCATGAGCTATCCTAGAGACATATGACTTTGGTACACTAACTGCTGAGACTCCAAATGTACTCTGAATACTGCTGAGTTCTAGGTTCATTACCGAGGAAAGGATGGCTTACATTCAGTATATGCCATTATACAAGTTCCCTACAACAACATATGTGTATGTATATAATACACTTATTCCAAGATGATAAAACTGCAAAAAAAAAAACTTTATTGCAATAAGTTAATCTGTAAACATGTCTGAAAAAGTACATTTCAGTTGGTTAAGGCAATAAGAGCCTCTACGACGTTTCCCATATGTTCCCGCAAGCTCCTTTCTGCTGCTGCTCGAGAGATCTCCATCTCTGTCATCTGCAGGAAAAGGGTAAATTACATGTTGACTAGGCCTTCTCCCAGACATCAATGTGTCACCAAACCTGACTCCTCTTATTTCAGGAAACAACCCAAATTAAGCAGAAACTCCCCTTCCCATAAACTAGGTAGGCATTAACTACTCACTATCAACTCCAGATCTTCCTTCTTGATAGTGACCTTTGCCAGTTCCTTCTCCCTGCAAATATTCACGTAAATTAGTCCTCATTCTCCACCTCCCATAAACTCCCAAGAAGGCGCATTCCCAGCTGTATTTACAAATAAGTGAATCTTGATAAGCGCTGTTGAGTGAAAAACAAAACGATTCCAACTAACATTCCCATTCTTTCTACTAGAGGCTTCCCTTTCACTAACAATAAAGTTGTAAACCCTAGATCTGCAAGAATTCGTGAAAACAGCTGGAAAATGGTACAAAGGCTTAACAGTAGTTATTACTATTATGGGTAGGAGGTGTAACTGGTAAAGATGGCTTCACGCCAGGGACTTACCGCTCCTGTTTGGCTTTCTGCTCCCGCGACCGTCTATCTCCGATGACCGACATCGCCTACAGAAGAGCATACGACTGGTAACCGCTCCGCACAACACACACAAGCCAGTTATTTTCTTCAAGTTCCTTTTAACAAGCGGCGGACTTGCTAAATGACTTGCCAATGGCCGCGCTTTCGCTCGGCCCTACCCTCTACGTACTGGCCTCCTCCCGCCATTGGGATCCATACCCCTTCTTGGAAAGCAGGTTACAGCTATGGTCTCGGGGCCCCGCGGCTCTCAATCCCGCCCAGACACGCTCCAGGTCAACCTCACCGTCTCCAGGTTGGAACTCTGGATCTCCTTCTCCTCTGCATAGTCGGTGACCCGCTCCAGGTCTGCCGCACCACTGTCATGCTTCCGTGGCTTCTCGGGAGGCCGCTCGGGGCCGCTGGTCTCGGTCTCCAACTCGAGCTCCACGTCCCCCTCGGTCGCCATGTTGACTTTACCGCGCCGCCGCAAAGGCTCCGCTTCACGATAACATCCGGCGACCGCAACTTCCGCCCTGTGAGGGGGCGGGCCCTACGCTGGGCCACACCCTCTTCATGCTTCCGGTTCTCGAAGCTTCAGCTAAGAAGGCAGTTCGCGTGATTTCCCTCCGGGTTTGTTCGGTTTTCGGCAAGAAACACTGAGAAATGTTTCTTTTATACCTAACCTGCCCCCACTGCAGAACACGACAGCTGACATCTTTTCATCTAAGATCAATCCCCATAACCTCACATCGCACACCAGGAATTCTGCCCAATCAGGATGAAGTCTAATCCTAAACCAATTAAGAATACTAATCCCCAGAAAGCCAGATATGCAAACTACTCCCTAATCTAAGGAAAACAGCTTTAGTGGCCCCAGGTGTGAGGCCCGGAGGAGAAAGTACCTTCACAAGGGCATTTGCATTTACCACCTTCTGGAGATTGGTATTCTCTTCTTGACGTCCCCATTGGTCCTTGGACTGGGTGAGAGCCCCAGCAGAGCAACAGTAAAATGTCTGAAGAAGCTGCCGTTAGGACCTAGGCCTAATCCCCAGGACAAAGATGGTGGGGTGCAAAGGCCCCAACATCTCCATGGGCCTTGCACAGCAGCGCAGTGGAGTCAGCAGTGTCATAGTGAAAACGCCCTTCTGTCAGGTGAGCAGGTGCTTGGGCTTATAGATTTAAGAGCTCCCTTAAGCAAGGGCTGTCTGAAAAACCAGAAACACAGGGTGGCTGAAACTGGGTTGGAAAACCTGTAGACTCCAATAAGGATACACATTCTTTTTTTCTGTTACCCTTAATTCTCTATCTCAGTAATTGGTAAACCTCTTTCCCTATGTTCCTAGCTCCAGATGTTTAGGTATAGGGAAAGGTGAATAGCTCAAGCCTGCACACAGGTGGTTGTGATGGAAGCCCTACTGGCGGTCCGTGGAAGGCAATCCTAAATAGCTCAGAGCCAGACTGAGAATTCTAATTCAGAGGAAGGAAAATTTTTGGAATTCAACCACATGGGTTAACCTCACTTATAATTTAATGTATGCCTTTCCTTAGCAAATCAAAACTTTGCTGCCCCATATCTGGTCTATTCCCAGGTGACCTGCTGTGGCACTGTTCCTTGTACCAGCTGCTGCCACCCTAGGTGGCCCTCTCTCACAGAGTCTAACCTGTAACCATCTGTTCTACAGCCTCCTCCATGTGGGGGCCTCAGCAGTTTGCTGCCTCCTGCTGTCAAGGACAGTGGTGGAAAGAGTCTGGGGTGAAGCAAACGGGATAAGCGGAAAGTGGTCAGGTTGCAAGGTAGGAAAAAATGAGAAACCCTGAAATAGATTTAGATTGGGGGCAGAGGACAAAGTAGTGGACACACCAGTGAGAACTAGGTATTTCTCCTTGCATTATAACTTCCCTGCTATTTTTAACACTCACTCCCTTCAGATCCAGATGCCCTCATGGTTTGGTTCCCACCTGTTTGGTCATTCTGACTGTCCAGTGCTCAGTGGCTCTGGGGCTGTATACCGAATATGTGCAGGAACTGCCACCTTCCACCTGCTGCAGGCTGTGCTGCTGGTCCACCTCCAATTCCCAACCAGTCCACAGGCACAGCTGCATAACAGGTTTGTGTATACTCTTTGGGTAGAGAGGGTATAGAAAAGGAAAGTAGATACAGTTGGGTAAAGGAACTTCGGGGATGAAGTAATAGCACCGTAAAGACAGAAAACAGGTTTAAGTCCCTGCTTCCGCTGTACTTGGTATGTGACCATGAGCCAGTCCCTTACCCTCTTTAGAGTCTCATGTGGAGATAACAATGGTGGTATTGTATGCAAACCACTTGTAAAGTCTAAAACACCACTCAGATGTTATTTAGATGACTAATTTAGATGTTATAATTTGGAATAAAGTCCAGTGGGTCTGCTCCCAGACTCACTCACTTGGGACTGGTTCCCCCGCTTCCTATACTTAGTTGTCTTTGTCCTCTTTCAGTATTTTTGCTTTTTCTTTCCCATTATGTACTCTTCAATTTATCTTTTCTCCTAAGTCTGGTTTTCTCTCCTAACCAGCTTCTGGGTCAAGCTGCTGTTCCTGTTAGGTCTCTGTGCTGCTGCCTTCTGCATCCCTGATGAGCGTCTCTTCCCAGGTACTCACACCCTGATCAGCAATAGGATACAGTGAAGAATGGGTAGGAGAAGCAGTGATATATATGACCAGCTACATTCTGCCCCTGGTGTCCGTCTTGCAGCCTGGCAATACATTGGCATCTGTGGAAGCTTCACATTCATCCTACTGCAGTTGGTGCTTATCACAACCTTTGCCCACTCCTGGAACAAGAACTGGTATGGGAGTACATAATCCTAAAGGCACTTTCTGGAAAGGTTGCCTGGCCCTTCTAGATTCCAAAAGGCTGAGCAAACTATCAGGGAAGGGAAAGTGGACAGTGAGAGGGCAAAAGAATGATGGCAATAGGGAGGGTGGACACAATCAAACATTATGTGCATGTAATGAAAATGTCAAAATGAAGCCCATTAATTTGTACAATTAACATGCACTAATTTTTTTTCCTTTTTGCAGTACTGGGGATCTAACCCAGGGTTGCTCTACTACCAAGGTATATACCCCCAGCTCTTTTTATTTTGATCATATCTTGCTAAGATGCCCAGGCTGATCTGGAACAACCTTCCTACCTCAGCCTACCAAGCAACTGGGATTGCTGGGATTACAAGCATGTCCAGCTAAAATACACTAATAATTATAACTACAAAAGAAAGGGTTGGTAAAATATCAAAAATTCAAGAATGGTCAGGCATAGTGGCACATGCCTATAATCCCAGTAGCTGGGGAGGCAGAGGCAGGAGGATAGTAAGTTCAAAGCCAGCCTCAGCAACTTAGCAAGACCCTATCTCAAAATAAAAATGGAGATATGGTTCAATGATTAAGCGACCCTGGGTTCCTTCCCTAGTACCAAAAAAAAAAAAAAAAAAAGAAAGAAAAACCTCTGTGGAAATAAGTAATCATACCAATCTTCTGAGAAAAGAGGAACAGTAATGGGTAAAAACAGAGTTGGAGCGCTAAACCCTTGTCCACCTACCCCTCCGTAGGCAGACAGGTGCAGCCCAAGACTGCAGCTGGTTCCTAGCTGTGCTGCTGGCCACTCTTGGATTCTACAGCATGGCAGGGGTAGAAGCTGTGCTTCTGTTCCACCCGTACACGCACCCTGCTGGCTGCCTACTCAACAAGATGCTGCTTAGTATGCACCTTTGCTTCTGTGGCCTCCTCTCCTTCCTCTCCATCGCTTCTTGCATCCACCTCAGTGGGTATATGCCTTGCAACATTCCAGATTTGGGGAGGTTCTTCTAGTATTACAGCAAATTTTCATTAGCCTTCCTGAAAAGAATCTCTGCTTCCCCCAAGGGATGGGGAAATAGTAGTACAGGTGGGGGTTGGAGTCAAGCCCTGTAGATTAAAGCAATGATACCTTTTCTCCCCAGAGCAACCCCACTCTGGTCTTCTACTACAAGCCTCTATCATCAGCTGCTATATCATGTATCTGACCTTCTCTGCACTGTCCAGCCGTCCTCCAGAGAGCGGTAAGGGGCAGGACCAGGACTACAAGTGCTAAGATCTTTTAAGCTCTTGCCGAACACCCAGCTCTTTGTTCTTAACACCTTTTTCTTCTGTTGCTCTTCCACAGTAATCCTTCAAGGACAGACTCTAACCCTGTGCCTGTCTGGCCTGAGTAAAATGGAACCCCCAATACCAGATACTTCACTAGCAGTGTTGAGTGCTGGCATCACGTACGCTTGTGTACTTTTTGCTTGGTGCGTAAAGATGTAAAAGGGAAATACAGGAGGGAGGATGCCCAGGACAAGGGGAGAATTGAGAATGTCTAGAACTATGGTTTAAACTTTAGAGCAAGGCTGGAATGAGAAAAGTTCTCCATGAACAGGAACAATTTCTAAGAATAGCACTATCAGGGGCTGGAGCGATGGCTCAGCGGTTAGGGCGCTTGCCTGGCATGCACGAGTACATGAGTTCAAAGCCCAGCAACATGTACACAACAGTGTCTGAGGAATGAAAGTCACATGAAAAACTAAATAAAAATTGCTCCTCTCTTTAAAAAAAAAAAAAAGAATAGCACTATCAGATGATTTATATGAGATGAATGGAGCAGTGACTTGAGAATTTAAAAATGTATAGATATTAGGGCCCTCAAAGATTCCAAAATTTTTGTTGAAAAGGGGTTCAGGGAGCAGTGTACCCTCCTGAGTGTTACCAATATATACTAGTTGGCAGTAAAATACCCAAACAATCCCTCCTATTTGACTGGACCAGCTTGAGAACTGAACTATCTTCTTTCACAGCAATGAGGCTTCCTAACTGGCTGAAATATTTGGGCCCTTGTGGATTATCAAGTTCCAGGTGAGGCTCCAGAGCTCAATACCCCCAATGTCCCCACCCCACCCCCAAACACACAGACACACACACACATCCTACCAACCTCTACCCAGAATGCTCAGATTCTAGCTATTACCTTTTATTGAGTACCCACAATGTGCTAAGCACTGTGCTAGATACTTTACATACATAATCTCATTTAATTTAATCCTCACAACAACCCTGTGAGGTAGGTATTAGCTCCATTTTACAAATGGAGAAACTGAGGCACAAATGATTAAACATCTTACCAAAGTTTGCATAGCCACTTAATATGCTGGAGCTATAATTTGAACCCAGATACGCCTCCATTTCTTACACTAGCCCAATCTTTTCAAAGTGGAGTTTAATAGATTAATACCCTCATTCTTTTGAAGTCATTCCAAAACATGCTGCCTTTTATTTTGCAGAACCCCTCACTCTGTTTCTGCTGCCTGAAAACATTAGAGCCAGAGGATGGTGAGTGTCAATTGAGAAGTCCTAAGAAATGCTAGAAATCTGTCAAGTGTCAGAGTCCTCAAGAGCCTTCATGAAAGTAGCTGGAGGAGGGAAGAGGTATTTCAGGAGCACTGCTTCCCCACAGCTCTTCCCTCTCCAGGACAAAAGGGTGGAGAAGCCCAGCCAACTGACCAAGAAACCCCTTCAGTGCAAGCCCAGCATCTTTCCTACAGCTATTCTGCCTTCCACTTCATCTTGTTCCTTGCTTCACTCTGTCATGGTTACCCTTACCAACTGGTTCAGGTAGGATGGAGATGGGACTGAGATACTCTCCTGAAAATCTAGGCATTTTAAGGAAAGAACAATTTAAGGCCATTCCGAAGGGTTCTCAGGAGACACACATGAGTCTTTCATGACTTGAGGGGAGGTAGGACAGTCTGAAGGTTAGGGCCCTGCATAGTCTCTAACCAGTGTCTTTGGTTCCACAGCTATGAGGGAGCAGAACTGGAAAAGACCTTCACCAAGGGTAGCTGGGCCACATTCTGGGTCAAAGTTGCCTCATGCTGGGCCTGTGTACTCCTCTATCTGGGGCTGCTGCTGGCACCAATCTGTTGGTCCCCCACCCAGGACCTCAAGCTCCCAGTTACCTTCCAGCAACACTACCATATGGCAGCAGTATTACCAGATAATAGCTTCCAGTCTAGGCCCCTTTAACAAAACGGAGTTCCCTTGAGGTTGTACTCCTAGTCTTGGCTCCAGAGAGCTGTCCAGCCCAGCTCAGTACCCTCAAGGACACGATGGGGAGTTATCTTTTACTATGTCTGAATTGGAAAAAGTCATACACACCCTAATGCCCTGGGCAGAGTTCAGACTCACTAGAGCTACCGTTATGTCTCCACACAAGTTCAAGATCCTAACTCCCAAATCAGCAGCTGCAGGAACCACTGCTAATCCCAGCAGACAGTGAGGCACCAGCCCTTTCCTGGCTCCTGAGCTTGGGGGAGGATGGGAGGAGGGAGAGACCAACAGGGACTGAAGACTTGATCTGCCCTTGGAGATAAAAAGAAAAATAAGCAGTTCAGCCCTGGGCACAGGAATACAAGAAGCCCAAAACAAACCAGGCCAAAGGAAGAAAGGCGTACATAGGCTACCCCAGGTTTTAATTCTGATCATGAAGTCAAAGGAAGCGGGAAGACAAAACCCACCTCATTCCATGAGGAATGACAGAACAGAAGAGAATGTGAATACTTGAGAGCAGCTGACCATGGGAAGTCGGTGAGCAGCAGTTTTGTTTTGTTTTTGGCCAACTTTCAAGCAGTTGAACAAACTGAGGAAGAATGAGGAAGAGAGGCATAAACTTAGGTCCTGGAATCTTCCCACCTAGGTCCTCAACTCCATCCTTGGGATGGTGTTCAAAGTCTGAGGGGGGCGGGGGGGGGGGGAAATCACAGAAAAGAAGTCTCTATGTTTTTAAGGGATTCCTCTATCACATAACTGGAGTACTTGTCTGGTTGTCACAGTAAAATAAAGGCTTCTTCTGTGATATATCACCTATTAAATCTACATATCCACAACTCTTAAGAGACTAAAGAGCTCTCCCCTTTTGGTGGGAAAGGGCAGTTACTCCTCCATCCCCATATCCCCCCAAAACCCCAGTCAAACCAGGCGCTCAAGGAATTACAAAGCTACTTTTAATACTTTGGGGTGTGCCCCACAGGAATAAAAAACACTGGGAAGGGGTAACCCCCTCACCCCCAGGAGTGGCCCAGGGAGAGAGAGGCTACCTGAGGGTAAGGAAGCACAAAAGGGACCCGCTGCAGACTCAGGGCAAAGGGAATGCCATCGGTGCTGGGACCTGTGAGCACTACAGGAGGAAACGCGAGCATGGTGGGACTGGCTCCAGGCACACAGGCGAAGGGCAAGAGGGTTGGACACGAAGCCACAAAGCTACTTGGGTTCCTCCTTCTTCTCGTTTGCCTTTTTCTGCTTCTGCTGCATGATCTCCGAGTCCCTGGGGGTAGAGATGATGGGGCACTGGGAGGTACCAGAGGGCAAAAAGGACAAGATGCAGGGGGATGAAGGGCACAAAGGATAAGATGGAAGTGGATGGGACAAAGTTCAGCATGTGGCTGCTTATATTCCCACCCTAGGAGAACAAGAGGAGTAGAACTGAGACTCAAAGCAATCAGTCTCCATCTGGCTGTTGCCCTAGGGGTCAGAAGTCTGGCCACGCAGGCCCAAGGTGCTCTATTCTGTGCTGAGTACCACACCCAGCAACACCAGTGAGAAAGTTGGGAAAAGGGAGGAGAAATGAACAGCAAAGAGGGCCAAAAGTACTGGGCTGCCATAACCACGACTGTGCTTGAAATGTGAAGCTCCCTGCCCTTGCCCTTAAGGTCACCCAGGGGCACTCAGAAATCAGACATAAGGAAGGCTTCTACCCCAATCCCTTCCTGTAAGGCTGTGACCTAGCAATTTGGAGGGTGGGGAGGAAATAAAACCCTAGAGGAAACAATATGCTCTGCCCCTTTCACCTAGTTCAGATTCAAGCCCTGAGATAGTCTCTTTCCTGATACAACCCTCGGTCTCCCCCAGGTCTCCCCTGTCCCCTCCCCTCCCTGGGGCTACCTCTGCTTGCGGGCGGCAGCCGAAAGCCCGTCATCTCGGCGCTTTCCCTTAACCGAGTCGCTCTGCTTTTTCATATTCTTCTGGCGGGCGAGCTCACGCTGGTTACCGCCTAAGGGAAGAAGGTAAAAAGTGAGACACCGGGACCGCTCTGTGCACGCACCACCGACCCCTTCCCTCCACCCCGGACACCTGAAGGATCGACCACTGCATTCCTCTGGCCTCGGCACCGACCCATTTTGGGGCCTCGGCTCCTGGGGGATGGGGAAGGAAGCTGCCACGGGGCAGTCAAACTGCAGAGGGGAGGGAAGACAGTCCAACAGAGGAGCCCACTGGAGGCGTGTTTCGAGTTCTGGGGTGGCATGGGGGCCCAAACATATGGCGGGTTTGGGTCCGTGGGGGATGGGCTGGAGTCTGGAGTAGCAGGCTCGGGGCTATCACACCGGCACAGGTCTTCCCACACCGCGAAAGGTCGGGGAGGGCCTATGCCTAACGAAAGCGGGGTGGGTCTCGAGAAGTGACGGTGGGCAAAGGGCTCGATTTCCGGGCTCCAAGCCCAAGAACAGCTAAACAACGATCCCAGAAAAGGGGCTCGCTGGGGAGCCAAGAAGAGGTCAAGACAAGTGATTGGTCGGCAAGTACACAGCGAAAGGAAAGAAAAGGGCAAAAGGAAAAAGGCTCGGTGCTCACGGGTCATGGCGACGGCAGCGGCTCGGCCTGCCTCCGTTGCGTCCCCTCGTTCTGTCCGACGTTGCAAGCCCCGCCCCCTTCTCAAACGTAACCTAGTCGTCCCTTTCTTCCCCGCCCCTTCACGCCCGTACGCCGACTCCCATTGGGCAGGAAAAAACACGTGGAGCCCAGAGCCACGCGCGAGTCGGAGCGGATTAGGGGTGGAGGTTCGCGGGCGGAGCGCGCAGCGTGGGGCGGGGTTTCGCGGGCGAGGCGTTGGGCTGGGCACCCAGAAACTAGGCCGGGTCACATGGGCCGGGTTGGAGGGGTGCGGCTGGCGATGTGGCATTCCCGCGGGTCCGAGCACGTGACCGGCAAAGTGACCTAATGCGGGGACAGTTTGGGGTAATGACAAACTTGCCGTGTAGGAACGCGAGGGAAGGAAGGGCGGGGTTTCGCGGAGCTTAGGTAGTTCATCTAGCTCTGTGGTAGAAAAGACTGCAACTAAACTTAGTCCTCTGAGGACAGTCCCTCGCTCCGTATCCCGGTCATTTATTTACTAGGACCCTTTGGTTCACGGCGCATGTAAAGCATGTAACAAAACAACTTAGGAAACCCTCTCCCACCCACATTTGTGCTTCTAAAAACTTCCACTGTAGAAAATCTCATCCACATCCGTTATGACCTAAAACTCTGGTCCTGGTTTTTTTTCCAACAGAAGCTTTATTTTCCGGAGCTGGGGATTGAACACAGGCTCTTTCGTGCATGCGCGCTCTGCTCTACGTGAGTTAAACCTCCAGCCTACCACAGAACCTTCTGATGTGAAGATTGAGTGGCCTGGACGCCAAAATCACACGTTGGATCAGACTCCAAGGTTGGGGGATACACATACTATGTTCATATTTCCCTCCGGAAGTTTCCCCACTGTGCTGTCTCCACCAGCCACACCTGGTTTGTGAGAGTTGAACAAACTGGGGAGGCAGAAGGATTAAAAGTTCAAAAGCAGTTGCTGGAGTGGTGTTGTTTCTCTCTTTCTCTGTCTCTCTCTCACTGTCCCTCTCTCTTTAAAAAAAAAAAAAAAAAAGAAAAAGAAAGTTCAAAACCAGCCTCAGCAATTTAGCCAGACCGAGACCCTGTCTCAAAATAACATATAAAAAGGACTGGTCGGTGGGGTGGCTCAGCGGTTCCAGCGCTTGGCTGGCATGCGCCAGGACGCAAGCTCAAACCCAGCAAAGGACTAGACATGTGACTCAGTGGTAGAGCGCCCTGGGTTCAATTAAAAAAAAAACAGAAATAGAAGCTAGAAATAAATTCTTCATTCTTAGTTCCTACAAGATTCCCTAGCAGACCAGAGAAATTCTCTGGATCAAGAAGAAATGTTTAGGGGCCAAAGCAGTGACAGCTTGGCATGTGCCAGGACCCAAGTTTGAACCCCAGCACCACGTTCACAACTAGGTGTCAGAGAAAGCAGAACTAGATAAAAAATAATTGATTCTCTCTTCCTCCCTCTCTCACAGAAAGAAGGGTTAGGTAGGGATTGGAGCAGTGGCTCGGCAATTGGAACGCTTGTCTGGCATGCTCAGGGACCCCAATTCAAACCCCAGCACCACATACATCCTTGGAAATAGATTCTTTAATCCCAGTAAAGATGGATGTGACCTCATGTGAGCCCTCACTGTGCCAGAATCACCCAATAAGTCTCTTCTGAGTTTCTGACCCACAAAAATTGTAATGTAATAAAAATTTGGTTTTTTTGTTTGTTTGTTTGATTTTTTTTTTTGTTTTTTTGTTTTTTTTCAGGGCTGAGGACTGAACTCGGGGCCTTGAGCATGCTAGGCAAGTGCTCTGCCACTGAGTTAAATCCCCAACACCAAAATTTGTTTTTTTAGATCACTACATTGTTATTTTTTTAAAGAGAGAGTGACAGAGAGAGAGGAAGAATCAATTTTATTTACTTTTCATATGGCTTTCGTTTCTTCAACACTTTATTGTGTACATGGTGCTGGGATTTGAACCCATGTCCTCGCACATGCCATGCAAGCACTATAACTGCTGAACCACCACACCAGCCCCTACATTTTGTTGTTTATTATGGAGCAATAGATAAATAATATGCCTTTCCACTCATGACTTAATCCACTCCTTTACAGAGGTTCTGCCCTTTAAGACCCTTTCCTCACTGTACTGTAAGAGTAAGTGGTTACGATAAAAACATGGAGGTGTTTCTCTTTTCCCTATTCTGCTCAAGCAGTGGCTTTACCACACCCACACCCAGATCAGGGGCCCAGTTCTTGGACAGCTAAAGAACATGGGAAGAAAGAAGAAAAAACTGTTTCTCTGAAATGTAGGGAGGCCAAGCTAAGGAATTGGAGACTCTGGAAAACTATACTTTTTTTCCTTTTTTTTAAGAGAGAGAGAGGGAAAAAAAAAGGGCAGAATCAATTTTATTTAGTTTTTCATGTGGCTTTCATTGCTCTGAGATTCGTTCTGTTGGGGTGTGAACTTGCATACTTGCACATGCCAGGCAAGCACAGTAACCGCTGAGCTACCACTCTACTCTAGCTGTCAAAGCAGAGATCTTAAAGCTTAGAAAAAGGTTGGGTGGGCTGGGATGTCAGGAAAAAACCATTAGACAGAGGCAAACTCCAGACTGAGGCAAGAGCAAACACCTCTGTTTCACTCAGCACAGGAGCCTGGAGCAGTGGTCCTAGCCTCTAGGGAAGCTGAGTTAAGGGATAGCTTAGCTTAGGAGTTCAAACCCAGCCTGGGCAACATATCAAGACTTCGTCTCAAAAATAAATAAATACCCAAGGTGACTCCCATGCTGCAGTGAAGCCCACAGCTGACATGTGGCAGAGCAACACGGTACATGCAGATCTGCCCAATTCCAGAGCCTGCCCCACAGCAGTTCTCCCTAAAAACCAGCAAGTCATCTCACAGCCCATGGCATTGCTTGATGGCTTAGGGGGTGGGCTAGGCAACAAACCAGCCATGGTACCAGCCCTGCCACTTATTAGCCATGAGGGACAAGTGACTTTTTTTTGTTTGTGTCTCCATTTCTTCATCTGTGAAATGGGAATGTTGTGGCCATGGAGATGCTACTCTGACCTCCTTCAAGAGTTCCTTCCTGGGATTGGAGATTTAGCTCAGTGACAGCGCGCTTGCCTAGCACGTGCAAGGCCCCAAGTTCGGTCCTCAGCCCTGAAAAAAAAAAAGAGTTCCTGCCTGGTCATTTCAGAGTTCATGGCAGGAGGGTGATGATATAATGTAACTACCTCACTCTGTCCTAGGAAAGGCCAGGGATGACTGCTTCTGGGGCTGCAAAATCTCCCAGGCTAGGCCTGAGCACAAAGAGGGTACATATTACTAGCCTGTTCTAGCCAGACACTGAATCCTTGTAATGAGTGACTTTTGCTCATGAGTTCACCCATCTTCCTGGCTGAGGGTTTCTCAGAACTGCACAGCTGTCTGCTGCTCTTCCCACCCAATCTTTCCATCTTGCACCAACCCTCCCCCTTTATCCTTCAAACTCTACTCTAAGTCTTTGGCACATCTCTAAACAAATAAATAGCCAGGCATGGTGGCGCACAGCTGTGATCCCACCAACTCAGGAGGCTGAGGCAGGAGAATCAGAAATTCAAGGCCAGCCTAAAACAATTTAGTTGACCCTATTAAAAAATAAAAAGGAGGGATTGGGATTTAGCTCAGTGGCAGAGCGCTTGCCTAGCACGCACAAGGCCCTGAGTTCGGTCCTCAGCCCTGAAAAAATAAAAAATAAAAAAATAAAAAGGATTGTGAGCTGGGCATGGTGGATTCACTTGTAATCTCAGCCACTAGGGAGGCTGAGGCAGGAGGAACACAAGTTCAAAGCCAGCCTCAGCAACATAATGAGACCCTAAGCAGACTAGTGAGACTTTGTATTTAAATATAAAGTAAAAAGGGCTGGGGATGTGGCTCAGTATGTAAGCTCTGCTGGGTTCAATCTCCAGTGCCAAAAAACGAAAAACTGGTGATATCACTCAGTAGTGATGTGCTCAATACCAAGAATCCAATACCAAAAACAAACCAATAAACACATAAATAAATCAGTCTTGGTGGTGGTGATGCATACCTGTAATCTCAGCTACTCAGGAGGCTGAGGCAGGAGGATCACAAATTTGAGGCTAGCCTGGACAACTTAGTGAAATCCTGTCTCAAATTTAAAAAATAAAATAAAGGGGCTGGAGTGTTGGCTTAGTGGTTACAGCACTTGCCTGTCACACACAAGGATGTGGGTTCGACCCCAGCACCACGTCACTAAATTACTGAAGTATGGCCTCAAACCTGCAATCCTTCTCTCCCTCAACCCTCTCAAGTTCACCAGGATCACAGACATGTGCCACTGCACCTGCTGAGACTGTTTTCTTTCTTTCTTCCTCCTTTCTTTCCTACTTCCTTCCTTCCTTTCTTTTTTTCAGTAGTGAAGATTGAACCCAGGAGTGCGCTACCACTGAGCTCCATCCCCAGCCCTTCTTATTTTAATTTAATTTAATTTATTTGGTACTGGGTATTGAATCCAGGGGTGCTTTACCACTGCTACATCCCTAGCCCTTTTTTTTTTTTTTATGAGGCAGGGTCTGGTTTAGTTGCTAAGGGTGTCACTAAATTATTGAGGTTGGCCTCAAACTTGGCTAGTCTCCTGCATCAGCCTCCCAGGTTGCTAGGATTACAAGTATGTGCCACCCCACCTGGCTCCAAGACCATTTTCATATTTTTAATCCTGTATGAACCCAGTCTGGGGCCTGGGAATGTAGTTTAGTGGTAGGTAGAGTGCTTACCTAGCATGTACAAAGCCCTGGGTTCCATCCCAAAACCACACACACACAAAAAAAAAAAGTCTGGTAGATTCACCTCCACTCTAATTTTTCCAGGAGATGTCATGGTAGACTCACTCATTCTTTCTTCTTCAACAAATATTCACTGCACACCAACTATGTGCCAACTATTATAGTAAGTATTGGGTATACAATGATAAACACAATGTATACATCTGCACACATGGAACATACTGTAGAAAACATGCACACGCTTTTCCTCCTCCCTCTCTCAAGCTTCCTTCTCTTCTTTGTCTAATATACATACATAGGTACATCTCTGTATGTGTATGCAAATTTATTTGATTATTGTTTTAAAGAAAAAAACAGATTCTATGCAAGGGTGATATTCAAAATATTTCACAGGATGCACACAGCATGAAGTACTGACCCATAAAACCAGATGTGAGTGTAATTTGGTACTAGGAATTAAACCCAAGGGTGCTTTACCACTGAACTTCATCCCCAGTCTTTTTATTTTTTTAATATTTTTGCAAAGTTGCTGAGGGTCTTGCTAAACTGTCACTCTCCTGCCTCTGCCTTAGAATCACTGGGATTACAGGCATGCGCCCTCACAATGGGCCAGATCAGATGCCAACATAATCATTTGAAAGAAGATACTCTATGAACATTTCTACCTGTCCTAAAATGAAATAACTGAATAGTACTGCTAGTTTTATGAAGGGACTGTACTGTAAACTCTATAGACCTTTTTTGACCTTTTTTTTTTTTTGGTGCAGTGGTGGTACTGGGGATTAAACTCAGAGGTGCTTTATTACTGAGGTACATACCCAGTCCATTTTATTTTTTATTTTGAGACAGGGCCATGGTAACCACTCAGCGGTTACGGCACTTGCCTGGCATGTGCAAGTACGCAAGTTTGAACCCCAGCACCATGTACGTAGCAAAGTCTCAGAGGAACGGAAGTCACATGAAAAACTAAATAAAAATTGCTTCTCTCTTTATCTCTCTGTCCCCTCTTTCTTTAAAAATAACAACAACACTGAGACCTAGAGACAGTTATGGGGAAAATAGAAGGTTTCAGCAATACAGATGAATCTCTAACATTCTTAACATTATCATGGAAGAAGAGAAATACAATTTTAGGAAATTCTGCTCCATACTCCAAGGGTGGTCCTAAATGGCTAACTGATTTCTTTTAGTATTGGTGACAGACATTGGCTCCAGAGTAAGTTATTATGAATAAAACTGGCCTGAAGACTATTGGGAAGGACTTTTGTTCCACTGCTAGGGAGTGACAATTCTCTCTGCCACTGAATTTGACTAGGAAAGATATGACCCCTACTGCTCCTGGCAGCTCTATTCTAAGGCAATGAAGACAGGTTGAGTGGCAGAAGAATCTTGATCCTTTTTTAGTTATTTATTTTTTTCAATGCTAGGATCCAAGCCAGGGCCCTATCACTGAGCTACCACAGCCTGGAATCTTGGTTTTTTTTGTGTTTTTGTTTTTTTGGTGCTGGGGATTGAAACCAGAGGCACTTTACCACTGAGTTACATCTCCAGTCTTTTTAATTTTTATTTTGAGATACGGTCTTGCTAAATTGCTGAGGTGTGCCTGGAACGTGCCAGCCTCAGCCTCTGGGATTACAGATGTGTTCCTGGATGCCTTAGAATACAGTTGAAATCCTGGTCCTTGAAAATGCTGTTGGCCACTGGATACCTCAAATGTGCCCTTCCTTCTTTTCTGAGCTTCCTGCTGTGGGAACCATCATAGTTCTTTTTGTTTGTTTATTTGTTTTTGTTTTGTTTTTTGTTTAAGCTGCCTTCTGTCAAGTTTCAATTACTTCAGCTAAATACATTTTGTTTTAAAGAGAGGGAGAGAGAAAGAGAGAAATCAACTTCATTTATTTATTCATCTGCCCTTTGTTTCTCCAACACTTAGTTGTGTATATATGATTCTGGGGTTTGAACCCAGGTCCTCACACATACTAGATAAATGCTGTAGCTGCTGAGCCACCACTCCAGCCCTAAATGAATTTTATTTTTATTTTATTTTATTTATTTATTTATTTATTTATTTTTGGTATTCAGGATTGGTCCTAAGGGCACTTTGAAACTAAGCTACATCCCCAGTTTTTTTTTTTAAGAGAAAGCGGGACAGTGAGAGAGAGAGAGAGAATCAATTTTATTTTATTTCATTTTTCATGTGGCTTTCATTGCTGACACTTCGTTGTGTATTTGGTGCTGTGGTTCAAATCCGTGTCCTTGCACATGCAAGGCAAGTGCTGTAACCGCAACTGCTGAGCCACCACTCCAGCTACCCCCCAGTCCTGTTTAATATTTTTTGAGACAGGGTCTCCCTAAGTTGCCTAAGTTGGCCCCAAACTTGGAATCCTCCTGCCTCAGTCTTCCAAGTCACTGAATTAGAGGCATGGGCCACTGTACCTGGTACCAAATACATTTTAATGAAACACTGATAAAAGGAGCAGCATATGCCAAGACCCAGAAGGTGGGAAAAAGTTTGGATAATTAGATGAATGAAATGATCCAGTCAGAGTATCTGGTATTGTCAGCACTAGTGGTTTATTGCCTACATTAATAATCAAAGGAGATGTTAAATTTGTTAGAGGTTGATGAAAACAAAGATGTGATTTTCCCCCTTGCAAGTTCACAGATTCCCTAAGTTCTATGGCTCAGGTTTGGAAGAACCTCTGCTTTGTGACCTTGGGTTAACCCATTTAGCTTTTCTAAGCCTCTTTTTCTCATCAGTCCTTAGTGCTTGACACATTCTTACCTTATTCACTCTTTCCCTCTTCTAGGCAATTATTTCATACTATTTTCACACCCCAACCTCCATCACTCATTTCTCACAGATGCTTCCTAATTCACTGAGAAAATGGAAGCCTTAGGAGAGAACTTCCACAGACTCCCACATGTACCAACCTCTGTATCTATATTCACTTTCTCTGCCTGTCACTGCAGATGAACTGCCCTCACTCCAACTTAAAGGCAGTCCTGCATAGATTCTGTTCCTTCTAGGCTACTCCAGGATACCATTCCAGCAATCTTTCTCTCCCCTCCATTGCCAGAGTTTTTGAAATGGTCCCAAAATAATTTCTGTTAACATATAAACATGTTATTTGTCTCAAATTAAAACCTTCTCTTAATCCTATTACCCAGCCAATTAATTCCTATTTCTTTGCCCAATATTTGGCAAAACTCAGGTTTCCAATATACTCTATTTATCTATATGTCTTCTTTTTTCTTCTTCCTCTTCTTCTTCCCCTCCTCCTCCTCCTCTACCTCCTCCTTCTCCTCCTCTTTCTTCTTCTTCCTTTTTTTTGTAGTGCTGGGATCAAGCCCAGGGCCTCACACACCAGACAAGCACTAACTACATTCCCTAATCTCTTTAACCCTACCTCAATCATGCTTTCACCCCATTTCACCAAAACTGCTCTTGTTAAGTTTACTAATTAACCCACATTTCTGTTTTGTTTTGTTTGCTTTTTGGTACAAGGGATTGGACCCAGGGGCACCTGACCATTGGGCTACATCCCTAGCTCTTTTTATTTTGAGACAGTGTCTCACTGAGTTGCTTAGGTCCTCGTTAAGTTACTGAAGTTGGCCTGGAACGTGTGATCCTCCTGACTCAGCCTCCTCAGTCTCTGGGATTATGGGCATATGCCACTATGCCACACATCACCAGACTCTCCAGATGGCTTTTCTGACCATCTTATTTTATATACAGTCCACCCTCTCCTGCTCCTAAACCCTTTTACCTTGCTCACTTTTTCTTTCTTCTGTGGCACTTATCACTTTCTAACACAATTATAATATATTTTTGGTTTATTTCTAATGTTTCCTTCTCTTCTAGAATATAAACTTTCCCAAGTTAAGAATCTGTTCAGTGAGGTATCCCAAGTGTCTAGTACAATGCTTGGAATAGAGTAAGTGCTCAATAAATACCTGTTGAATGAATGAATGAAAATGTGGATAAAACCTACTCTAAAAAGTTGTCACAGGGGGCTGGAGCTGTGGCTCAGTGGTTTCGTAGCTTGCCTGGCAAGCGCGACGACCTGGGTTCAAACCCTAGCACCATGCACACAACTAAGTGTTGGAGCAATGAAGGCCATATGAAAGACTAAATAAAGTTGTTTCTCTCTTTCTCTGTCTCTCTCACTGTCCCTCTCCCTTTAAAAAAAATTAATTAAAAAAAATAAAAGGTTATCACAGGGGCTGGGTGCAATGGTGCAAGCCTGTAATCCTAGCACCTCAGGAAGCTGAGGAAGAAGGATCATGAGTTCAAAGCCAGCCTCAGCAACTTAGCATGACTCTGTCCCAAATAAGAAATAATAAGGGCTGAAAATGTGACTCAGTGGTTAAGGGCTCCCTGGGTTCAATCCCCAGTACTAAAAAACAAAAAACAAAAAACAAAACAAAACAAAAACGTTATCACAGGGATTAAACAACAAAGTCTTCACAAAATGATAATCTAACAAATGTTAGATCCTATCTTCCTTCCTTCTCCAAATATCTTCCCCAGTCACCTGTACTCCTGAAAAAAGAAATGTTTTTGAGCTGTGGTCTCACTATGTTGCACAGCCTGGTCATGAACTCCTGGACTCAAGTGATCTTTATACCTTAGTCTCCCTAGTGCTGGGACTGCCGGTATGCCCCACTGTGTTCAGTTTCTCCCAATTTTTTCACAATTCTAATTTTTCTTTTTTGTAAATGGAGAAAAATCCTACAAAAGTTCACAAATGTCATTTGAGAAGACAAAGAGGTATGGGAGACTAGCTTTACCCATTACAACAAATGTTTATCAAATTAACAAATTGGTCCCAGAGAAACAGAGAGGCCTGATGGACAGGTCAACGTTTTTGTGGTTGGAGTTGGTGGTTTATTGCACGAATTTAAAATTCAACTTTAGGGGCTGGAGCGGTGACTCTGTGGTTACGGTATTTGCCTGTCATGCACAAGCACACAAATTCAAACCCCAGCACCACATACTCATTGAAGTGTCAGAGCAAAAAAGGCCACATGAAAAACTAAAATATTGATCCTCTCTCTCTTTCTCTTTTTCTCTCTTTAAAAAAAAAATCAACTTTGGGGCTGGAGTGGTGGCTTGGCAGTTCCTGCACTTGCCCAGCATGTACGAGTAGCTGGGTTCAAACCCCAGCACCCACATACACAACTAAGTGTCAGAGCAAAGAAAGCCATGTGAAAAACTCAATAAAAAAATGATTCTCTCTCTTTCTCCCACTGTCCTTCCTTCTTTAAAAAAAAATCAACTTTATTGAGATATAACTTACCTACAGTATACATGGGGTGCTATACCACTGTGCTATATCCCCAGCCCTTTAATTTTTGTTTTTTAGATATTTTTCTTTTAAAGAAAGGGACAGTGAGAGAGAGAGAGAGAGAGAGCGAGCACGGGAGAGAGGGAATCAACTTTAGTTTTTCTTTCAGCTTTCGTTGCACCAACACTTTACTGTGTATGTGATACTGGGGTTTGAACCTACGTACTTGCACGTGCCAGGCAAGCTCCATAACCACTGAGCCACCTCTCTAGTCTCTTTTTTTAAGACAGAGGAGCAGTGGCTCAGTGGGTTATGGCACTTGCCCAGCATGCGCAGGTACAAGGGTTCAAACCCCAGCACCCATGTACATGACTAAATGTCAGAGCAGCAAAAGCCATGTGAAAGGCTTGATAAAAATTGATTCTCTCTCTCGCTGTCCTCTCTTAGAAAAAAAAAAGGGCGGGGGAGAAGAATCAATTTTATTTTTTCATCTGGCTTTTGCTTCCCCAACACTTAGTTGTGTATGTGGGTGCTGGGTTTGAACCCTGGTCCTCATGCTTGCCAGGTAAGCGCTCCAACCCCTAAGTCACCACACTAGACCCTTTTTTGGACATTTTAAATAACTTTATTTTTATGCAGTGCTGAAGATGGAACCTAGTGCCTCACTTGTGCTAGGCAAGGGCTCTACCTCCGAACCCCTGCCCCAGCCCCCTTTTTAATTTTTTGATTTTGAGACAGAGTCTCAATAAGTTGCCAGGCTGACCTTGAACTCAGCGTCCCAAGTGGTTGGGTTTTGCTGAGTTGTTGTTGTTGTTTTAACCAGGATTTGATTTGGGGTGGAGGACATTAAGGTCACCTAGGATTATGCAGGTACAGGGATTTAACAAATTCTCGTTAGGAAAAAGGACAAAATCCCGATTTAGGTCACATAACCAAATAGGGACAAGTGGAGACACGAAGGGCTGGCTTGAGATTGCTCCCAGTGTCTCCTTGCATCAGGATCTGCACCTCAAAACTGCCTGGCAACTTCAAGGAACCTCCTGAAGGAATGTGCCAGTTGCCTTTTTCACCACTCTCCAGTGTGTTTAAACCAGGAGGGGACACGAGGGACAGAGTTCCCCCACGCCCCACATCCCCGCCCACCCGTGCAGTCCCTCCAGCGGACGACAGCCAGACTTCACCGCTATCGCGGGCCTAATAGTTTCTCCAGCACGTGTTAGAAGGCGTCTTCGTATGCGCAACAGCAGGAGGGAAAAAGCAAAAGCGCTGCCTCAAGTCCCCCTTCGGATCCGAAATTCTTTGGCTCCTGGGCTCCCTGGTATTCAAGGTCTGAGAAGCAAGAATGGTTGAGCCCGCCAAGCACACTCTCGCGCTCTGCGGTTTGAAACTCTCAAGGGGTTGCAAGTTCAGCCTCCACTTAAGTGACAGCTACTCTGAGTTCAGGGTGGTTGGAGAAATTGAGGCAAGGGTGAGAATTCTGAATGGGCGGGGGTGGTCAGACGCTAGTTGCAGACTCTTCCCCAGAACTGAGTAGTCCATTTGAAAGTGCAAGTGCCGCCCAATTTAAGTAGAAACCACAAGGTTTGGGGTCGCAGAGGCTGGTCCCGGGGAGCAGAGCACCGCCCACGCGGCTAGGGGTGGGGCAGGGGGCGGAGTCCTGGCAGACCTGGGCTACCTGGCGTGCCAGCCTAGCCCTGCACAGCCGAGGTGGTGGTGGTGGCCCTCGCCTGAGGACCTCTTTCCACTTGCGTTCGACCTCGCCGCCATGGACGGATCTCAGGAACCTCTGAGTGGGAAGCTCCGGCTCTGCTTCTCCCCTGCTGCCCGGACCAGCCTCTTACTGCTCAGGCTCAATGATGCTGCGCTGCGGGCGCTGCAAGAGTGTCAGCGGCAACAGGTGAGGTTGGCTCTGGCCCCTTCTTTCTTAGCCCCTACCTTCAGGACTACAGGCCTCAGCCGGCCACACTGGAGAAGGGACCTGGGAGGGAGAGCAGCGTCCGCAGGCTGCAGCCTCCCCACCTCTCCAAGTGAAATCCGTGAGGCAAGAGACCTCTGGGACGCTCCCCTCTCCGCCTGATCCTGAGGACGACGCTTTACTTTCGCTCAGCTCGCCTCTGTGCTCTACCCGCAGGTACGGCCAGTGATCGCTTTCCAAGGCCACCGAGGGGTAAGTGCGGACCCGAGGTGTGTGAGACCAGGGTGAGGGGGCACAAAAGTGGGCTTCAGTAAGATGCGGTCAGGACAGGAGGTTGCAGGTGGTCACGGTCTGACAAGTTCGGAGAACTGAACCCGAAGTGGAGGCGAGGGGCTGCTGGGTTTGTGGTCCCAGGAGGCTGCGGTTGGGGGCACTGTGCTTTCTCAGCATCTTGGGGAACTCAGGCTCAGCTGCACCTGGCGTGCTAACGAGCCTCCTGGGACTCATCTTCAGCCTTAGGCTTGCTCTGGGAGGAGTGGCATGGGCGGGAGGGGGAGGGGCTGACTTCATGGGGCTTACTCTTTTTTCACCTCAGTATCTAAGGTTCCCAGGCCCTGGCTGGTCCTGCCTCTTCTCCTTCATAGTGTCACAGTGTGGCCAGGAGGGCACTGGTGGTGGCTTGGACCTCGTGTGCCAACGTTTAGGCAGGTAAGGCAGCAGATAATAAAGGGTTTGTGGGAAGTAGGGAAGAGAATGTGAAGAGTTGCTTAAAAGCTCTCCACCCTGCTGGTTTTTCCTCACCCCTTCTTTCCAGATCTGGGCTTAACCGGCTCCACTGCCTCGGTCCACTCAGGGAGCGCCTCGCCATTTGGGCAGCTATGGATTCTATCCCAGCCCCATCAATAGTTCAAGAACACAACCTGACTGAAGATGTCAGAGATCCTGAGAAATGGCAGAACACAGGAGACTATTTTGAAGGAGATGCAGAATCACAGCCACAGGTGGCACTAGAGCAGGTGAGGTCAGAAACTGAAGGGAGTTGTGATAAGGTGGGGCAAAGCCAGAAGTTCAGGGAGCCAAGTGCTCCTGCCACTTTCCCTGCCAGGTGTCAGATCCACTGGCAAGCAACCAAGGACAGTCACTGCCAGGATCCTCAAGGGAGCACATGGCCCAGTGGGAAGTGAGGTACTTGGCATAGGGTGGGACTAACATGGGAAGCCCTGAGCTAACCACCAACCTTAAATGCTGTAAAAGATTTAGACCCATCTCCTACCCTGGTCTTCAATCTCTCCTCTTCTCTTCAAATATCTTAGGAAGCGGACCCATCTTCCAAACAGAGGGCCTGACCAGGCACTGCCTTTCTCTGCTAGCCAGAAACGTCTGGATAAGGTAAAGGTGTAATGGCAAGGGATTTTCAGAGATCACTAAAATTTTTAAATTGAGAGGACAGAATATGAAGGTTCTGGCTCGTTGTTTCTGTTGTTTCCGCAACAGAAACGTCCAGCATCAGAAGCTACTGAAGAGTTAGAAGAAAAGAGGCTTAGAGCCCTGCCTCAAGCTCCAAGTTCCTTACAAGAGCTGTCCAATCAAGATTTACAGGAGGAAGACAACTGGGAGCAAGAGGTTAAAGATGAAGACACAGACCCTAGACTGGAGCACACTTCCTTAGTTCAAGCAGGTGAATTAATGACAGGAGGGTAAAAATGCCACAATGGAAAAAAGATCGTAGTCACTTTTGTGTTTTCTTGCTTTTTTACTAGACTCTGAATCCCTAATCCCTGAAGAGGTGCCAGATTACTTCCTGTGAGTTCCCCACATTTCCAATGCCATCACACCTTGTACATAAAAGCCCTCTGGAAGCCAGGAGTTTTTGTGGGCAATGAAAGTGAAGGTTACAACTCTCCTGGCAGGCAATACAGGGCCATCCACAGTTCAGAGCAGCAAAGAGCCTATGAGCATGACTTTGAGACAGATTATGCTGAATACCGCATCCTCCACGCCCGTGTTGGGGCCGCAAGCCAAAGGTTCATAGAGCTGGGAGCAGAGATCAAGAGAGTTCAGCGAGGAACCCCAGAACACAAGGTAAGGACTGGACCCAGCTGGCTTTCCAACTTTACTGGCCATTATCCTACTGCTAACCACCTGAAAGCCTATGTTTGTTCAGTGACTAAGCAAAATGACAGGCAAACCTGTTTTGGTAGAAAAAATAGTTTATATTATTTGGTGGAATGAAAAGGGAAGTTATTTCCTTCCCTTATTTTTAAATGTTGAACTCAGTGCTAGCATTTTCTGTTTCAGGTCCTGGAAGATAGGATAGTCCAGGAGTATAAAAAATTCAGAAAGGTAAGATGAGTTCTGAGAACAGGATCAAGGCGGTAGAACTGTTTTTACTTTTTGACAAGGATGCATTTTTTTCTCTGCAGCGGTACCCAGGTTACAGGGAAGAGAAGCGACGTTGTGAGTACCTGCATCAGAAATTGTCCCACATTAAAGGTCTCATTCTGGAGTTCGAGGAAAAGAACAGGGGTAGCTGAAGTGGTCAACCAGGCTCTTGCCCAGTGATATGAACAAAGTAGCTATAAGCTAGAGTGTAACTATCTGCTTTTCTTATGCTGAACAGTTGAGGCCATGGTAGAGATTTGCTGTCCTAGGTTCTTAAGGTTTTTCATTGTTGGCCGTACTTGAAACTTTAAGGTTGCAGGCACACTAGGAAAGTAGCAGAGGCTTGGCTTCTTTAGTTAAGTCGTTTTCAAATCATAAGAAATGATAACATTTCCAGGATAAGACACTTTGAAGATTACAAATAAATAAACCTAGCCTTGAAGCCTCCCAAAGGAAAAAAATAAAGAATGTTTGGTAATGGACAAAGGAAACTTGTAGCTCACCTGGATATAATGGGAAAATGTTTGGATGTTACCTATGTACTGAAAGTAAATTCTTATACAAATATGGCTAAAAATTTAAAACTGACTGCTTCTGTGTTTTTTGTGCAAATTTTTCTGTTCTCCTTAAATCCTTCAAGGCAGGGCTGGAGCAGTGGCTTAGCAATTGGAGCACTTGCCTGGCATGTGCAAGGTCCTGGGTTTGCACTCCAGCACCACATACACAACCAAGTGTCAAAGCAATGAAAACCAGATGAAAAACTAAATAAAATCGATTCTCTCACTGTCCCTCTCTTTTTTTCCTTTTTTTTTTAGGGCTGAGGACCGAACTGGGGGCCTTGCGCATGCTAGGCCAGCGCTCTGCCACTGAGCTAAATCCCCAACCCCTGACCCTTTAAAAAAAATTTTTTTTTTCAATGCAATGATTCCTACCCATCTAGGTAGTTAACTACTTCCAGGGCTCTCCAAACAATTAGATCTTCAGTCCCTGGCCTAGATGTTATGAATTAAGAATCTCCAAGATTATGGTTTAGACATCTTTACTTTTCTCCTTAGCATTGGTGAGGGTTAAACCTAGGGCCTCGCCAAAAGTTCTACCACTAAATTCTATGCTCAATCCCAGAATCTTGTTTCTTAAAGCACTAATCATGGATCCTGAAGTGTTTTTGCTGTAAGGTGTTACTAAGTCCATCTTTTTTTTTTTTTAAAGAATCAATTTTATGGGGCTGGAGTGGTGGCTCAGTGGGTTCAGCGCTTGCCTGGCAAGCACGAGGACCCGGGTTCAAACCCCAGCACCACGTACACAACTGAGTGTTGGAGCAACGAAGGCCATGTGAAAAACTAAATAAAGTTGTTTCTCTCTTTCTCTGTCTCTCTGACTGTCCCTCTCTTTAAAAAAAAAAAAAAAAAAAATCAATTTTATTTAGTTTTTCATGTGGCTTTCATCGTTCCAACACTTTGTTATGTATGTAGTACTGGGGTTCGAACCTGCATCCTCATGTATGCCAGGCAAGTGCTGTAACTGCTGAGCCAACACTCCAGCCCCACTAAGTCCATCTTATAACTGACAACTAGAGATTATGGTAAGAACTCCTTTTCTGAACAAAGGGGTTTATAGATTCACCTAAAATTAGAGCTATCTGGAATTACCCAGTGGCTGAAAACAATGGTGACCAGGATTTGGATTTAGCTACAGTGAAATGGTTTAATTCATTTGAACAAAAGAGGATCACTCCAGTCCTATTCTTTTTGTTCTTCATTGTTGCAGAAGTATATACTTCACTCAGCTTGGAATTATACTGCTTTCCCCAGTTCCGCTGGAGAGGGAATTTAATGGGCCACACCTTAGGCTTTGGGGGAAGAGAGCTGTACCCAACAGTGTCAGCAAGTCCTGAAACAACTTGGATGGAAATCCAACCTGATACCACACCCACGCAGGGCATTTCTGGGCAGAGAACAGTCCTTGGGAAGTATAAACATGCAGAAAGCTTACCTGTACAAGCATAAGCAGCAAGGCATCCTTAGGGCATGGACTGGGCCAGAAACAGGCCAATAGGAAAGACCCTTCTTCACCTTTTATAACTACCAGGCTAGGAGCTTGGGTAACAAAAATGTAAGGATAGAGACATTTAGAATGATTTAGAGGTGATAATGGCAGACCCAATAAGTTGATAGCCTCAACCAGTGTGGTAGCCACTATGTGGCTACTGCCTTTACCTTTTGCTTAAGATACTCGGGATTGAACCCAGGGGTACTCCACCACTGAGCTACAACCCCAGCACTTTATTTTGTATCTTGAGACAGGGGTCTCTCTAGGTTTCCCACATGGGCTTGAACTTGCAATCCTCCCGTCTTAAGTTGCTGGGATTATATATATGTGCCAACATGCCCAGTGATGCCATCATGTGGCTTTCTAAGTTAATGAAAATTAACAATCTAGTTCCTAGCCACATTTTAGATGCTCCATAGTTACACGTATTGGACAGTGAAGATTACAAAATGATACCATCACTAGGGAAAGCTCTACTGGACAGTGATAGTTTTTAGAAGTTTTGATTCTTCATTCCATGGGGGGGGGGAAAAAGACACTTTAAAGGGGGCTCATTTATTGTCACTGTTCCAAATGTACAAAAAAAATTAGAAAATAACCCCCCAACTCAATTCCCCCCACCCCCATAACATTCTTCCCAACACAAATAATTTTTTCCAAAACCAAACACAAACTGGTCCTGGTAATTCCATAAACAGTGCAGCTTAGAAACAGTTTAGAGAAAATTTAACAGGATTCAGATTATATCCATTCTGTCCTCTCAGCCTTAAGAGATAATAATCCCATATGGATCCCAGTCTTCCCCAATGGTTTTCCCATCTCTGGTAGAAGAGTCCTTTTACAAAGTGGTATGTTTGGCTGCTGCTTTAGAGATCTTCCTGTGCCTTCTTCTTCTTTTTAGGTTTTTCTTCTTGAATTATAGGGGGATTTGTAGCTTCTCGTTGTAGATAGCTAATAAAATCATTTAATTCACGGCCACCCTAAAAACAGAAAGATTAATTTGAAATTTTAACTTCTTAAAGAATCCTGGAATTTTCCCCCAAAAAGAAGATTCTGAGTTTGAAAAGGCACATTAGCAACCACATATATTGCCATGAGTGTTGAAAGAATTTCCAGTCAAATGGATTCAATAAAAGGTGTGTGTGTGTGTGTGTGTGTATGTGTATGTGTATTGGGGGTGGAAATCAGAGAATGCACTTACTTCATATTTCTTTGGATTTAGCTTCTTGTTGGCTGGAGAGAAGTAGATGGTAGGAAAACTGGGGATAAAAACAAGAAGAGTTTACTCATTTCAGGTTCTAGAGTTAACTAATTCCTCAAGTGCCTAGGAATTACGTCTCATTATGGTTTCAAATATGACTAGGTAGTAGTCTCCATCAGCGACTAAATTACATGCTAACTAAACCAAGAACTCCCAAAATTTCTGGCAATGGGCCCCCACTACAGAAGGAATATGTGTTTCTGTCCTCAATTTGAATATGAAGACCCCAAAACCAAATTCAATAAAGAAACAGTTTCCTGGTGGCCTACAGGCTTATTTTTTTCCTGTCAACTGCTTAGATGCTTGTGTTGATTTTTATTTTTTTATGGTCTACTTACCCTCTGACTTCATATGGAGAAGGCACATCATTGGCTGTGGCATCCATCTTGGCAATGACAATATTTGGGTCTTTGCTGAGCTGTTAATAAAAAATGTTAGACCTTTATTTTTTATTTTTGCAATGCTGGATCAAATCCAGGACCTCATACATACTAGGTACATATTCTACCACTGAGCAACACTTAGCCTAGCAAAGGTTAGACCTTTTAAGTTTGAAGTTTTCAGCGACTGAGGCACAGTTAGTCAATTCAGGATTTAAAACAATCTCAGTCTTCACACCTGGACAAGATGCGGCTTAGATAGGAAGAGTAGTGATGCTTAAAAATAGTACCCAAGGGGCTGAAGCGGTGGCTCAGCAGTTTCGGCGCTTGCCTGGCAAGCACAAGGACCCAAGTTCAAACCCCAGCACCACGTACACAACTGAGTGTTGGAGCAACTAAGGCCATATGAAAAACTAAATAAAGTTGTTTCTCTCTTTCTCTGTCTCTCTCCCTGTCCCTCTCTCTTTAAAAAAAAAAAAAAGTACCCAAGCTTTCAGCTTTCCTCTCCTCTACTGGTCCCTACATTTTTTTTTTTTAAAGAGAGAGGGAAAAAAAAGAATCAGTTTTACTTATTTTTTCATCTGATCTCTTTGTTTCTCTGACATTTAGTTGTGTATCTTGTGCTGGGGTTTAAACCCAGGTTCTTGCACATTGCCACAAAGTGTTCCAACTGCTGAGCCACTGTTCCAGCCCTGGTCCCTATATATATTAAGACCACATATAGCTGGGCTTAGTGGTGCATACCTATAAAGCCACCTACCTGGGAGGCTGAATAGGATCAGAAGTTCAAGGCCAGCCTGGGCAACATAGTGAGGCCTCATGTAAAAAAAAAAAAAAAAAAAAAAAAATCCTACCATATAACCATATATACAGCCTGAAAAAGATATTACAATGGCTGATCCAAGCGGTTTTTTGTTTGTTTGTTTTTAAGAGAAAGAGGAAGAATGAGAGAGAAAAAGATAATGAACTTTATAACTTTAGTTTTTCATCTGGTTTTCAATGCTCTGATACTTAGTTGTGTATATGTTATTGGGGTTTGAACCCCAGTCAGTCCTTGTGCTTGCCTGGCATGTGTGAGAACCCAGGTTCAAACGCCAGCACCACATACACAACTAAGTGTGACAGCAACCAAAGCCACATGAAAAACAAAGTAAAACTGATTCTTTCTCCCTCACTGTCCCTTTAAAAAAAAAAAAAAGAACATATGGGTTCATATAAGCCATTACCAAAATTCAGAAGCACCTAAATATTCTTATCCATAATCTAGATGGAGTCTTAAGAGTGGAAGGTTAAAGTGGGTATCTGAAGCACTACAGAGACTATACACACTAGGGGGCAGTCAAGAGAAAGTGAGTAAACAACAGTTGGGGGAAAACAAAAACCAAAACCCACCAGTACTGAAAAATTAATCTAATTAGGACAACTAATTAAGTCAATCCCGAGTATGTACTTCAACTTCCCAAACTTTATCTTCAGAAGAGGATTTAGATTTACCTTCTCTCCAAGTTCTTTATATTTGGGTTCCAGATTCTTACAGTGACCACACCAAGGGGCATAAAATTCAATCAGCACATCTTTATTTTCATTATTCACTATTTCGTCAAAATTTTCTGCTACTACCACCTGAAAAACGAAAAAGATTTTCTAGTTATAAGGTGAAGTGAAGAACAAGTTCACAAGGTATACTATATTAGAGACTGGACCTGATCCCTCTCAAAATTTAATTCCATATAAATGGACTGAAATCAAATCATATTTACAGACCATATTAAAGGATTATCTCCATTCCCCATTAACCAACTCATTCTCATGTCTATCACCAGTCCAAATATGTTCAGGAAGCCACAGGAAATAAAAGCAATACCTAACCATTTCTTAAAATAATTTAAAAGCTACAAAACTATTGCTAAGGGTTAGCTAGATCATTCCCCAAGAGTAACCAAGCCCAGATATAAATTCCATCAGAAAAGTCTATGGCTTTATACTCCTGACCCTACCGAATGTTGTGAGCTCTGCTGGTGTTTATGACTCATGGAGGTAAGGACAAAAAACAAACAAAAAACCCTCAAACAACTAGGTCTTTGTTCAAACTCAGTATTTCTGGAATAAAGAATCGAGGAGGAAACTGCTGATGGGCATAATGAGGTTGTGAGTAGTGCACCTTTACAGGCCCATCATTGCTCTCTGGGATAGGCTCAGACTTCAGGTATTTCTTCAGGTTGCCATCGAAGTAATCTTGAAGAAACCTTTCAAGAGCCTTTCCATCACGCCTGCAATTGGAAAGACAGGGTCAGGTTTGTTAATACTGCCTTCACAGATTAAAAGCAATTTCTCTGAATAGTTTCCACATATTTTAACTTCAGTTTCACAGTTAAAATAAAGGAGAGGCCTATTTATTTCTCAATATATGGAATTACTGATTGAACAAGAAAGAAATCACCTCATTTTCTTTCTAATGTGTTCTTTGTGGATTAAGAAGTTCAAAAAGAAGAAACACTGGTCTTTTAGAGATTATTTACTTTAGGCCCATGTAGTATTCCTAGAAGAAAAGATATTTTGCTAGAGATGGAAGGGGGTTGGTTTAAAATTACATCAATCTCAAAGAGGTTCTCCAACCTTCTCTACTACTTCTAGTGGAGCGCAATCATATGTAAATTCTAACCTGCCATTCTTTTACTTCTTTTCAGAAATCATTAAGGATAGTGATCTTTAAAGTATAATTATCTATAATTAAACTGAGAAAATTGACAGGTCTTGGCTAGAAGACCTATCTTCATAAATTCTCAGTAGTGTAAAAGGCTTTAAAACTTCCTTGCAGAATCAAATACTGAACCCATGCCAACTAGCAACTCACGAGAACTCCTCCTGCATGACAAATTTCTCTCCTTTAGCAGTTCTGATAGCAACAACAGGAATCTCTCCAGTAGTGCTTTCCAAGCCAAAATCAGAAAGTTCATGGCTAAAGGTTTTACGGCTAGCTACAGCAAAGTTGAGCTTGTGTCCAGCATCCAGGAACTTCTTTGCCACCATCATTACCCTGTGAGAAACAAGAGATATTTGTGCTAAACACAAGATATACAATACAAGGGTGGTAAAGCATTTTTCAGGTTAGAAAGCAAAAACCAAGTTCTGTAGTCCAGGCAGCCTTCTGCAATCAGCCTGAACTTGTGTTCTTATGCATCAAAACAGGATTATGGTGTACTTCAGTATCTTATTGAACTTCACTGCCAAATTGGTGATACCT
Organism: Aplodontia rufa; assembly: GCA_004027875.1. NCBI lineage: Eukaryota > Metazoa > Chordata > Mammalia > Rodentia > Aplodontiidae > Aplodontia > Aplodontia rufa. The sequence goes on from PVKS010005815.1 coordinate 73,293, forward strand.
CATCAACAGGCACATTCTCACTCAGTCTTGCTATATTATATAACTGTGGGATTTATTGCAGGCCTAATGACTGACCTGGAAAAAAAAATTTTTTTTTTTTTTGAGAGGGACAGTGAGAGAGAGAAATTATCAATTTTATTTAGTTTTTCATGTCGCCTTCATTGCTCCAACACTTTGTTGTGTATGTGGTGCTGGGGTTTGGACTCGGGTCCCTGCACATGTTAGGCAAGTGCCGTAACCACTAAGCCACTGCTCTAGCCCCTGACCTAAAAATTTAAGGGTAAAATGTACCTAGACTCTTAATGATGTTTTAAGAGCATTTAGCATCAGATTAGCATTTAGCACCTTTTACTTTAAGGTTTAGAATTACAGCATCACAAACTAAAACAACACCTTTGGAAGAAATGCCCAGTAGATTTTGGAAAATATTATCTGTCCTTATGGCTTTATATACAATTTTTGGACCTAAATGTCCTCCCCCCACCTTTTTTTTTGAGAGGGACAGTGAGAGAGAGAGAGAAACAATTTTAGTTTTTCATGTGGCATTTGTTGCTCTGACCCTTCGTTGTGTACATGGTACTGGAGTTCGAACCCGTGTTCTTGCACATGCCAGACAAGAACTATAACTGTTGAGCTCCAGCCCAATGGTCCCATTCTTATCTGATCTTACATCACATAGTAGTAAGATAATTAGAAGGAGCTGCTGATAGACTGAGTAAACTTATTTATAAAGGGAAAATATGATTGTTGTTACCTGTTCCTCCAGTAGTTAGAACCTTTAGCATTCTTTTCATAGTCCACATCATAGTAAGCCATAAGTAAGTCCTTGCCCTGTATCAAATCTTTATTGTCTTCTGTCATGTGAGGACAAATACCAAAACTAAAATAAAACAAGTCATTAAAAATTATTAACAATTTATAGCTATATTATATAATCATTAAAAGAACTATAGCATTTATAAAGGAAAGTCATTTTCAACATTAGGATAATACTGAGCAATATACTGTACAGGAATACAATAAAGGTTTTAGGTCCTACAGATTATTGCTAGGACCTAATTGTATTCCCTCAAGTAGGTTACTTAAGCCACAACATAGCGCTGCTTAATAACTGAGGTAAACAAACTGAAGTGAAGGAAAGAAATTCCAGACAAGGTATAAAGAGGTACTCACATGTTTTCCTGGATAAACTTTTTAATCTTGCCACTAGTCAATTTCTGTTCTGTATATGCCACGGTTTTGTCCTCAAACTTGTTAGTAAGGTGTGAAGGACGAAATAAGGTGATACCCCTTAAAAAAAAAAAAATCTTAGTAGATAGGTAGCAGAGGACTATCTACTTTTGCTGCTTCTACTAATCACAAAAGAACTCTGGGCACAGTGGCACATGTCTGTAATTCCAGGGACTCAGGAGGCTGAGGCAGGAGGAATGCAGATTCAAAACCAGCCTCAACAACTTAGACCCTAAGCAACTAATCAAGATCCTGTCTCAAACAAAAAACAACCCCCCCTCAAACAACAGGCAAGCACTCTACCACTAAGCTACATCCCCAGCCATACACTTACATTTTTATATATATTTGCTTATAGAGTCTTCCCCTACTAGATGCCCTTTAGAAGCAACAATTGTTTCTAGTGTTTATTTAATGCCCAGCAAGTGCTCAATAAAGCTTTTGGAAACAACAGACATAAAAATCAACAGTAACTAGGACATTCAACTCAGTCACTTACTCTCCATCATCATCATACTCCTTCACCAGAGAGTCAACATTGGTGTGTGCAAATCGGAAGTTATCCCTCAAGTTGTTGGCTGCTTTTAGGAATTCAGAGTGTGCTTCGCTGAATAAATCCTTGAAAAAACCTACATGGAAAATGTCAAGCATAAAAAGCGATGAGTGCTAAGAGATATTTAAGACTTTTTCCCCCTTCAACGCTGGGCCTTTATGTACTTAGGGAAGCACCCTACCACTTATATCCCCAGCTCCAGACTTCATTCTATGACAGAATAACCAGGTCTGCCTTGTGATGACTACCTAGCATATGTAGTATAATATTCAGGATGAGAATTCTTTCTCCACCCTCTAAAGAAATATTTTTGAGAGAGCCAAGGGAAAGGATTTGTTAGGGTTCAAGTCTTCACTCTACTTTTTCACAACTGGATAAATCTATGCAAACTGCTTAACTTTCTTAGTTTTTGGAACAATATCAGTATTGGATTAAATTAAGAAAATATGTCAAAATAATCTATGAATCACATATTTTTTATATCTTGTCTTTAAGATTTCAATCTAGTCAGGCTTGGTGGCAGGAGAATTAAGTTCAAAGCTAGCCTCAGCAACTTAGTGAGACTGTCTCCAGATAAAAGAGTGATTACATGCCCCTGGATTCAATCCCTTATGCCAAAAACAAAAAACAAAACAAATCTAGGAAAGTGACTGAAACTCAGATAAATGGCCTGGCTTTCAGTCAAATTTACATGATAAACCATCTTCTGATGCCAGAAATCAGTTTTATTACAGTAATTAGGAAATTGGTTTGGTGGTTACGGCACTTGCCTGGCTCTCACGAGTAATGGGTTCGAACCCCAGCACCACGTATGCAATGAAGTGTCAGAGCAACAAAAACTACATGAAAAAGCTAAATAAAACTGATTCTTTCTCTCACAAACAAACAAACAACAACAAAAAACAAAACAAACAAAAAAAACCCCCAAAACCCAAGAGCAAGACCAGTGCCCTCCTTTGTCTTTGGACTCCTGTCCACTATGAGATCTCTCCCTCTTATAAATACTCCTATCATGAGATGTAGCCAAGGGGCCTGCACTAAAGCTGAGCAGATGCTGGCTCCATGCTCTTGAACTTGAACTTCTAACACTGTGAGCTTTACAAATTACCCAGACCCAGGTTATTTGTTACACCATCAGAAGCCCAAAGATGGCTGTAAAAATATGACAAATCCTAGCAATCTTAAATTTCTTTTTGTTTGTTTGTTTGTTTGTACTGGGGGTTGAACCCAAGGGTGCTTAACCACTAAACCCCATCCCCATCTGTTTTTCATTTTATTTTGAGACAGGGGCTCACTAGGTTGCTGAGGCTGGCTTTGAACTTGTGTGTGCCACCTGATCTTAATTTTTAATTCTATTATTGTGAAAATAACAGACATGAGTTTGTTTAGTTGCTTATTTATACCCTCTTGCCTTAAAAAACTTATTTACAGTTACAACTACCTACTAAAGGAATTTAAATCTCACAGTTTAAGAAGTGATGAAGCGAGGTGTGGTGTTGTACACCTGGTAATCCCAGCTAATGTGAATGAAGGCTGAGGCAGAGAGTTGTGAATTCAAGGGCAGCCTGCATAACAAAGCAGGGGATCCCCCCCGCAACCCCTCAAAACTAAAAAGAGCCAATCAAAACACCATTTTATCCCATACAATAGTAATGCTGATCCAATTCTATCAGCTGTTTATCTTGTAAATTGACCCTACATTTCCTCCCCTGGTCCAGCCCATAATAGGGACCAAACCCAGGAGTGCTCTACCACTAACCCCACATCCCCAGACCTTTTTAGACTAGATTTTGCTAAATTGCTAAGGTTGGCCTTGAACTTGCAATCCTCCTGCCTCGGCTGGGACTAGAGGTGTGGGTCACCACATCTGGCTTAAGTTTCCAAGCTGCTTTACCTTTGCAGTTTTCCCAGACACAGCAGGTTTTCTGAAATCAAGTTGGTGATATTGTGGCATAAATTAAATATTTGCTACTTACCCACCACAGAGGCATCTTTATCACTAATAAACTTCTTAAATTCTTCCTCAGTCCTAAGAGGCACTGAAGCTGGTCCTGCCTGCTTCTTCAGGTGGCTGACAATTCCATCTTAGAAGATGAAAGTTACAGAAACACAATTTTTAATTTTTGAAAAGGCAATTATTCATATGATTCAAAATTCAAAAGACACAAAAGGGAAAACAGTGATGTTTTCTTCCCATTCTTGTACCTAATCACCCAGCTTCTTCCATATAGGATAATATTTCTGTTTTTTGTATAACCTTCCAAATTTCTTTTTTTGAAGGGGAAAATAGGCACAGGGAATGCGCTGTATATGGTGATAGTCACACAGCAGCACTCACTAGCCAGAACTCAGTGGACCAAGCACTTTATTTTCTAATCTATTTTTTTAAGGATTTTTTTTTTTTTTTAAAAGAGAGAAAGACAATTTTATTTAGTTTTTCATGTGGCTTTTGTTGCTCACTTTGTTGTGTACATGGTGCTGGGGTTTGAACCTGCATACTTGCACATTCAAGGCAAGTGGCGTTAACTGCTGAGCCACCACTCCAGCCCTTTTAATCTATTCTTGTGGTATTGAGGATTGAACTCAGACATGCTAGGCAATTGTTCTTCCTCTGAGCTACATCCTCAGCCCCTTCCAAACATCTTATATACATAAATATGCAAATACATATTTATTTTCTTTTCTTCCTCTCCAAACAGTAGCATATATATATATGCTATTTTTATTTAACACAGTTTAGAGATAATTGACATCATACATTAAGAGCTACCTCAACCTTTTATTAGTTACACTGTGTTTCACTGTACGGATGTAAAATGATTTATTTAACTGGCTACAACTGATAAACATTTGTTTCCAATCTCTTGCTGTTACAAATGATTCTGTGATAACCTTGTATTAAGATATACAGAGTGTATTTGCAGGGTACATTCTTGTAAGTGGATTTACTGGGTCAAAGTGTACATGCATTTATAATTTCAATTGCCCTCCAAAGAGATTCACATATTATTATTTTTTTTAAAGAAAGAGGGATAGTGAATGAGAGAGAGAAACAATTTTTATTGAGTTTTTCACATGGCCTTTGTTGCTCTGAGGCTTTGTTGTATACGTGATGCTGGGGTTTGAACTCGAGTACTCATGCATGCCGGGGAAGCACTGTAACCACTGACCCACCATTCCAGCCTATATATATATATATATTTCAGTCTCTCTCTCTCTCTCTCTCTATATATATATATATATATATATTTTTTTTTTTTTAAAGAAAGAGGGACAGTGAGAGAGACAGAGAAAGAGAGAAACAACTTTATTGAGTTTTTCACATGGCCTTGTTGCTCCAACACTTAGTTGTTGTACATGGTGCTGGGGTTTGAATCCAGGTCCTCATGCTTGCCAGGCAAGCACCGAAACCTCTGAGCCACCGCTCTAGCCCATCATCACATATATTTTTAACTCCACTACCAAATAAATTCTAGTGCCTACCACATAAAAACTTCAGTAAATTTTCATTTTGCAAATGTATTAAATAATAGAAAAATCCCTACTCTGCAGTCACCTGTAACCTTACATTTCTAAAGCCAAAGAATGCAGTGACTTGGCTATCTTATATTGGAATTTAATACATATGTCAATTGCTTGTATATAGGATCCAGTCAAAATTATACTTTCTTATTGAGGGACAAGTTGATCATCACATGTTAAATACATGTACTTGAAATAATCACACTGTACTCCATAAAAATGTACATGTATGTCAATTTAAAAAATCTGAATACATATATTTAAAACACACACACACATTGGGGGTATATCTAAGTGGTAAAATGCTTGCCTCGCATGTATGTGTGAGGCCCTGGGTTTGATCCCCAGCACCATAAACACAAGATGTGCACACATGCACACACAAAGAGTATCTTTTTAATCCTTTGGCCCTAGTTGATAGACCAATGACAGATCATTACTCCACTTCCTCCCAGGGTCCACTGAAACCATTCATGAGTACAAAATACAGGCCAGATGAACTGCTACTCCTCAACGATATTCTACCTCTTCTATCATTTTTCTAAGTACTCTCAAGATTGACTAAGACAGTACTATGTAACTCTTTCAACATGACTGAGCCTGTTCTGTACTTTAAATTCCCCTTCATGTCTCTCCAGTTATGAATTTTTTAAAAAGTTTCCCTTAGAGAGATTTTATCAATACATTAGTTGAAACTGGATATGAATTATTTAATTCGGACAGTAGTTGCTATCACTATATCAGAATATAAGTTATAATTAACCCTGAATATCTAAAATTCTCTGGAAGGCAAAATGGGAGTGCTTAGGGGCTGGAGCAGTTACGGTGCTTGCCTGGCATGTGCAAGGACAGGGGTTCATACCTTAGCACCACGAAAACAACAAAGTGTCAGAGTAATGAAAGCCACATTAAAAACTAAATAAAATTGATTCTCTCTCTTAAAAAAACAAACAAGCAAAAAAAAAAAAGGGAATGCTGAGTAATTAGTTTAAGCAGGAAGGCAAAGAGCAGGTATTTTTTTTTAAAGTGTAGTAGACGAATTTTATTATAGAAAGCATATTAAATTTTATTATAGAAAGCATATTAAAGAAAGCATAGGGAAAAGAGCAGACTTCCCTCAGAGCGGGAAGGGGACAGAGCCCAAGAGCAGGTATTTTTTTGTTCTTTTTTTTTTAAATAGAGCGGGACAGAATTTTTCTTCTTTTTTTTTCAGGGCTGAGGACTATTTTTTTTTCTTTTTTAAAGAGAGAGACAGGGGCTGGAGTGGTGGCTTGTGCTTACCCGGCATGTGTGAGGTCACGGGTTAGAACCCGTACACACCACGTATACAATGAAGTGTTGGAGCAACAAAAGCCATATGAGAAACTAAATTAAACTGTTTCTCTCTCTCTGTGTCTCACTGTCCCTCTCTATTAAAAGAAAAAAAAAAGACAGTCAATTTTTATTCATTTTTCATCTGGTTTTTGTTTTTCCAACATTTAGTTGTGTATGTGGTGCTGGGGTTCAAACCTGGGTCCTTGCACATACCAGGCAAATGCTCTACTGCTGAGCCATTGCTCCAACCCCCAAGAGCAGGGTTCTTAAAGGTACAGATTAACAAAACAATACCTCTTGGCTAAAAACTTTATAAACAAGTAGTTAAATATCTGACCTCTAGGTCAGATGCTGAAACATTCTCCAGTTTAAGGAATCTGTATTAAGGGCTGGATCAGTGGTTTGGCTGTTATGACACTTGCCTTGCATGCATGAAGACGGAGGTTCAAACCCCAGCACCATGTACACAACGAAGTGTCAGAGCAATGAAAGCCACATGAAAAACTAAAATTGATTCTCTCTCTCTCTCATTGTACCTCTCTCTTTAAAATAAAAATCTGTGTTAAAGCCCAAGTGAGAATATTTACGTAGCAGCCTTGTGGCTGGATCCATCTACAGTTTAGTTAAGACCTGACCGAGTTCTGAAAAAAATATATCAGTAACTATTAGCAATACCCTTGACTAAACTGATTAAAGCTGAATGTTAAAAATTTTGACTGTTGGTTACGCATCTTAGTTGAGCTAAAATACTTATAGTAGCCAAGTGCAGTGGTGTATCATGCCTGTAATCCCAGCGATTTGGGAGGCTATGGCAGGAGGACCACAAATTCAAGACCAGCTTCAGGAATTCAGGGATACCATCAATAACTTAGCAAAACTCTGTCTCAAAAAAGAGTGGGGGATGTAGCTCAGTGGTAAAGTGTCCCTGGCTTCAATCTCCAGTGTCAGTAAATAAATGGCATCAAAGTTAGGTCATCCCTTCCCCTCTACTGGGGATTGACTTTACCAGTGAGCCACACCTCTAGTCCTTTTTTATTTTGAGACAGGGTCTAAGTTAATTGAGGCTTGCCTTGAACTTTCAATCCTCCTGTCTCAGCCTCCCAAGTTGCTAGGATTATAGGCATGTGCTGCCAGCAGCTGGCCAGGGCCACGTTTTGCAGTATTTTGTATATGAATAAAATTCCCTATCCCCTAAGATTGCAAAACTTCTTTCCTCTTAGCTTTCCATTATGAAAAAGGTAAAATATGCACAATTATGTAATAACCACAAGCTAAACTGTATTTGATGATATAAAAATATTATTTTCTTATTAACTGTAAGCCCTAGAGTTCCCACTCAACCCCCTCAAACTTCACTTCTCATCCTTGCTAATCACATTCTCACTACCAGGTTTTTCTGGGCCTTCAACTCAGCAATTTCAGTTATATATTATAGCCTCTTTGCAGCTACTTTCCCTGTGACTAAAAAGCTCTGAGATCTTCTCATGGATGGCTCCTTCCTATCATGTTTCAGCTCAAAGTTTCTTCCTTGACCACTCTAGCAAGTGGTTCTCCCACCCCCAATCACTATCACATAGTCTGATTTTATTTTTCCTTCTTTAATGTTGTCATCAGTAATTCATTTTATCCTATCCACACATATTTTTGATTTCTTAAATTATTGGAAAATATATATAAAATCTACCATCTTAACCATTAGAAAGTACATACACACTGTTGTACAACCAGTTCTCATGCACTCTAAGCAGGAGTTCTACCAGTTAGCTACTACACTCATTCCCATTTTTTTAAGTAATCATCTTAATGAGTGTGAGATGAGATTGTGATGGTTATTCATATATATTTATAACTTGTTTGTTGCCTTCTTATCTTTATCACCCAGAATGTAAGCACCACAAAAATAGGGATCTTGGGCTGGAAAGGTGGCTTAACAATAGAGTGCTTGCCTGGCATGCATGAAGACCTGAGTTCAAACTCCAGCACAACATACACAACTAAGTGTTGGAAAAACAAAAAACAGATGAAAAAATTAAAAAGTGACTAGTTGACTTTATATCAAGTTCAAGTATCTTCCATATCACTTATATAACCTGTTTATTTAATAGAGGTTTTTTCCTATCTAAAAAAGTATGCTACATAGAAACACATTTTCATGTTTCTACTACCAAAAACAAGGTACTTAAGCAAATTCAGTTTCCAGGATGTAATCCAGAATTCTTACCAGCAGTCCTAGGTCCATCATAAGCACCTGCTTCTTCACCATCTCTAAATATCTTCAGGGTTGGATAGCCACTGACTCCATATTTATTACAGGTATCTGTGTTTGCAGTGCAATCAACCTAAAGATTAAAATTCATAAATTATTTTGTGATTCAAATACCTGCTGCATTAGAATCAGCACACTACAGTGGACACAGAGAAATCAATGTTCATAGCAGCTCAATTTATAATAGCTAAATTATGGAAACAACCCAGATGTCCCTCACCAGATGAATGGATCCAAAAACTGTGGTACATATATACCATGGAGTTTTACTCAGCAATTAGAAACAATGATAGGGCTGGAACGGTGGCTCAGCGGTTTCGGCGCTTGCCTGGCAAGCACGAGGACCCAGGTTCAAACCCCA
>PVKS010005816.1:0-82519 GCA_004027875.1 Aplodontia rufa
AGTATCAACTTTTCTTAGCAGATGATGTGCCCTACCAGCTGGAAGATTCATTCATTTATAATAGGTACATTTTCCTCTGTTATATCTCTTATTATTTTCTCTCCTATTTGTTGGAGTCTTTAATTCAGTAAAGCATTCACTCTATGGCAGGTGAATTATTTTGGACTGTATATTACTTCAATTTGGATTATTTGTGTTATCTTCTTTAATCAATGCCTTTTTTCCACTGATTATTTTTATTTTTTATAGCTGTAAAATATTTTGAGAGCTCTTAAACTACTTGTTTACCTCTTCTGCCTTTGATCAGATTTTGATTTTACTCTCAAATATTCTCCTTGACCTCATTCCCATCTTCTCTGGTCCATTTGTCTTCCATGTGAAACAGCAGGCACCCAGAGCAGGACCCACAAGAGGGAGGCACAACTGAGCCTGGCCACAGTCTTTGCTGAGGTCCTGGGCTCACTCTTACTGATTACAGTAGTCCTTAAGGATTGGTTGTGGGGACTACTGTATTCACCAGCTGTGCTTTGTTGCATTCTATTCCATCCCACTGGGCATGAATTAAACTCTTCTGGGCTTTGGCTTACTCTCCATTTTAGCACCATGTACAGGAACGAAAGGATCAGTGAGTTCCTGCCTCTGCCAAGGACCAGATGCAGTTTGTTTAACATCTAAATCATGTTTGATCTTCGCTTTTCCAGATGTATCTACTTATCACTTCAACCCTCATCTTCAAGTTAAAGAATACAGGAGTCTCTCCTTACCTGTAGTTTTGCTTTCTGTGATTCACCTACCTGTGATTAACTGTAGGAGAATGTCAAATGGAAAATTCCAGAAATAATTAATAAAATTTAAATTGTGCATCATTCTGAGTAGTGTGACAGAATCTCCCACTATCCCACTCATGATGAGAATCATCCCTTTTTCCAGTGTATCCAAGCTGTATATGCTACCTCTCATTGGCCGCTTAGCAGCTATCTTAGTTATCAGATCAAAAGTCACAGTATTATAGTTCATATGTACAAGTAACCCTCATTTTACTTAATAATGGCACCAAAATATAAGTGTAGTGGTGCTGCTAATCAGATATGCCAAACAGATGCCTTAAAGTGTTTCCTTTAAATTAAAAGGTGAAAGTTCTCAACTCAGGGAAGGGAAAAAAATTCATTTGCTGAAGTTGCTAAGATTTACAGTGAGAATGAATCTTCTGTGAAATTGAAAGGAAAGAAAAAAAATCCATGCTATTTTTTCTAGCACACCTAAAATTTCAAAATTTTGGCCACAGTTCATGGTAAGTGCCTAGTTAACATAGAAAAGGCAAAAAAATTGTGGGTGAAAGAAATGAAAAAAAAATGTGTTCTGATTAACAATATTGTGTTTTTTACTGTTGTTCATCTCTTACCATGCCCTCATTTACAAATTAGACCATCATAGGAATGTAGGTGTTGGAAAAATATAGTGTATTTTTGGCACACTCCTTTGGTACTACTTGGTTTGGTACTACTTGGTATCATTTAAGGATTAGTTGGGGGAAACACTGTATTCAGAAGAAATCTCGGGATTTATGCAGCTCTTCATGCTCAGGGCTGCTCTGGAAACAGGTTTTGGAATCTCATCAACTTGGCCATTGCAGCAAGATCTCATATATTTCACTGGCCATCACTTTCTGAAGCTAATAATCATTTCCTAGTTCTTTCTGCAGCTGAAAAATTTGCCCAGGGTTGCTTTTTATCAGCTTTTGTCCAGTGGAGAAGGGAGAAGTAAATGAATGCCAAGTGACTTACCCGTGTATTTTTTTTAAAGTAAGTATTCAAAAGCAAGAGCATGATATGAATTGACCAGGAAAGAACAATATTAGTCTGACAACAGGACAGAGGTTGGATCTGGGGTTGAAGGGAAAAAATATGCCACACTGTGTCTAGAGAATTTGAGGTCTTGTTCCAGCTTTGCCCCCTCCTAAAATGTGTGAGATTTAAGATTATTTCATACCTTGTGGTCCCACTGAACTCTGTAAAGATGGGGAATTTGGCTTCTGAAATTTATGAGAACTTTCAAGTTGCCTACATCTGTATATTGTAATGAGGAAAACATGGGGAATCAGGAGACTTTTAGTGTGTAGTAATAATTTTGGCAACAATAAATGGAGGAATAAATTATGGTGATTGGAGTACTCATAGGCAAAAAAGTTCATATGCAAAAGAATTTGCAGGGGTGAGATTAAAAAAAAATAGGAGAAATTGCATCCCAAGATGATTCCAAGTTTTTGATTTGGGGTTATTAGCAGAATACAGATGACTTTCTGAACCTGTGTGAAAATCAAGCCTAAGGAGCTCTTCTGAAGGGCACAATCATCATATCTATCTGGGATGAAGAAGATTAAGGTTGTGATGTCTCATATAGTGATGAAAAGTTGGCAGTTAAAAAATGCAAGTTTGATGAATGGTGGTGGACTCTTCCTGCATGGGGTGGCTGCAGCATGAGCCTGCCAGGCTCTGGTGGCCCTCACTGCGAGCCAGCACCTGTTGTGCACCCATTCTCCAAGCCAAGCTTTTGCCAAAGAGCTCTTCCTGGGCAAAACTGAGAAGAAGCAACACCTTCCAATTCAATAATCCAGAAGAACCTCTTCAAAGATGAGGGATCAAACTAGAAGAGGTTCACCTCAAACCCACAACTCCTCTAGCAAGGTGTCCACAGCCAGAGACCGGGAGGAAAATCTAGAACAAATTATCAATGATCTGATAACGAAAACGAACAATGAACTAAAAGAAGAGCTAATGAAGGAAATAAATGAGAAAACTCAAGAGTTGAGAAATTCTATCATTAAAGAAATAGACAAACTCAAAAAGGAAGTAACAGAGCTAAAATCTGCAGTCAATGACATGAGAGGGACCATGGAAGAATTTAATAATACACTAACTTCTGTAGAAAACAGAACCTCTACCATTGAAGAAAGAACTTCAGAAAATGAGGACAGACTGACCAAGCTTGAGCACACCAATGACAAAAAAGAAAAGCAACTAAAAGAATGTGATCAGAATTTTAAAAGTATCTGGGATTAAATGAGATGAAAAAATATAATCGGTATACAAGAAGAAATTGAAGTACGCATGAATGGTATGAGGAATATCCTCAAGGAAATTGTGAAAGAAAATTTTTCTCATATAAAAATAGAATCAGATATGCTCATCCAGGAAGCTTGTAACACACCCAATAGGCCTAATCAAATGAGAAACTCACCAAGATACATCATATTCAAAATATACAACAGGGATATCAAGGAAACGATATTAAAAGCAGCAAGGGAGAAATGCCACATCACATTCAGAGGCAAACCAATAAGAATTTCCTGTGACTTTTCAACCCAGGCTTTGGAGGCAAGAAGGTCATGGAAAGAAATCTTTCAATGTCTGAATGACCACAAAATGCAGCCAAGAATAATATATCCAGCAAAACTCAGCTTCAAATTTGATGGAGAAATAAGAACTTTTCATGATAAGATCAAACTGGCAGCACTCATGAACAGAAAACCAGCCTTACAAAGAATTCTCAAAGATACACTCCAGACAGAAGAACAAGTAATCAATACCCAAAACCCACAAAGAGAGGAAATTCAGTAAAAGTACATCCTATTAATACCCAACCAAGAGAGCCACAGATCTTACTAATAATACGCAATGACTATGAACCACATACATGCTTCTATTATAATACTGAATGTGAATGGTTTAAATCACCACTCAAAAGACACATACTAGCAGACTGGATCAAAAAAAAAATCCAACAATAACCTGCTTACAAGAAAATCACCTAACAGTCAATGACATACATAGATTAAGGATGAAAGGATAGAAAAAAATCTACCTGCACACAGCCCAAGAAAGCAAGCCAGCATTGCAATACTTTTTTATGACAAAGTAGATTTCAGACATAAATTAATCAGAAGAGATAAAGACACCACTACTTAGTACAGTAGTAAAGGGAACCCTACAATGGGAATAAATAACCATAGTAAATATATACTCTCCAAATAACAGTGCTCCCAACTACGTGAATAAATTACTTTATGACATAAAATCGCTTTTGGACTTCAACACAACAATACTGGGAGGCTTCAATACTCCTCTGTCACCAATAGACAGATCATCAAAACAAAATATCAATAAAGAAATCTATAGACTAAACAACTCCATAAATCAAATAAACTTAACAGACACATGTAAAATATTCCACCCCAAACCAGCAAAAGTATCCTTCTTCTCAGCAGCACATGGATCCTTTTCCAAAATAGATCATATTCTGGTTTACAAAGAAAATATTAGCAAATATACAAAGTAGATATTATTCCATGTATCCTATCAGACCACAATGCTGTGACCCTAGCAATCAACAGCAAAAATCATAACAGAAAACAAACATATTTAAGGAGATTGAATAATACCTTATTCAATGAAGAATGGATCCAAGAAGACATGAGAACTAAAATAAAAAAAATTCTTGGAAGAGAATGAGAATGAAGACACAACATATCAAAACCTCTTGGACAGCATAAAAGTATTCCTAAGGGGAAAATTTATAGTACTGAGTGCCCACATTAAAAATGAAGAGAGATCCCAAATAAATAAGCTCATGCTCTATCTCAAAGCCTTTCAAAAGAAAGAACAATCTAACCCCAAAGCCAGCAGAAGACAAGAAATAATCAAGATCAGAGCTGAAATCAATGAAATTGAGAACAAAAAAAGCAATAAAAAGAATTGATGAAACAAAGAGCTGGTACTTTGAAAAAATTAAATAAGATAGATCCCCTAGCCAATCTCACTAAAAGAAGGAGAGAAATGAAGCAAATCAATAAAATCTTCAATGAAAAGCAAGTGATCATCACTGGCTCCATGGAAATTCCAACAAATTATAAGATCATCTTTTGAAAAACTGTACTCCTCCAAATTAGATAATATGGAAGACATGGACAAATTTCCAGACATGTACAACATCCCTAAACTGATACAGGTCAATATTGAAATCCTAAACAAACCAATAATAGGCACTGAAATCCATACAGTAATTAAAAGTCTACCAAAGAAGAAAAGCCCAGGACCTGATGGTTTCCCCACTGATTTTTTACCACACATTTGAGGAGGAACTAACACCTCTCCTTATCAAGTTATTCCAAGAAATTGAAAAGGAGGAAAATCTCCCAAACATTTTTTATGAGGCAACCATAACTCTGATACCAAAACCCAACAAAGACAAATTGAAAAGAGAAAACTACAGACCAATGTCCCTCATGAATATCGATGCAGAAATCCTTAATAAGGTTCTTGCAAACCACATTCAAAAAGAGATCAAGAATATAATTCATCATGATCACGTAGGTTTCATTCCATGTATGCAAGGCTGGTTCTACATATGCAAATCAATAAATGTGATCCATCATTTAAACAGGATTAAGGACAAAAACCATACTATTATTTCAATAGATACAGAAAAGGTCTTCAATAAAATCCAGCTCCTATTTATGCTCAGAACTCTTCAGAAATAGGGATGAAAAGAAGTGATCTTAACTTTGTAAAAGCCATATATGCCAAACACTCAGCTAGGATAATACTAAATAGATAAAGGTTGAAAGCATTTCCACTGAACTTGGTAACAAGACAAGGCTGCCTGCTTTCACCACTTTTATTCAATAGAGTCCTCGAGATCCTGGCTGGAGCAATCAGGCAAGAGGAGAAAATTGAAGGAATAAGCATAGAAAGGGAGGAACTCAAACTCTCCCTTTTTGCTGATGACATGATCTTATATTTGGAAGATCCAAAAAACTAGACCAGAAAATTGCTAGAGCTAATAAACAGATTTGGCAAAGTAGCAGGCTACAAGATTAACACCCATAAATCAATAGCTTTCCTATATGCCAACAATATTAGGGCAGAAGAAGAAAGTAGGGAAATCGGTTCCATTCACAATATCCTCTAAAAGAATAAAATACTTGTGAATTAATCTAACAAGAGAAATAAAGATCTCTACAAGGAAAACTAACGAACAGTGAAAACAGAAATTGCGAAGACCTGAGAAGATGGAAATGTGTTCTGTGCTCTTGGTTAGGCAGAATTAATATAATTAAAATGGCCATTCTGCCAACAGCACTATACAGATTCAGTGCAATCCCCATCAAGAGTCCAATGTCATTCTTTGTAGATAAAGAAAAAACAATTCTCAAATTCATATGGAACAACAAAAACCCCAACATAGCTAAGACATTACTAAGCAAGAAAGATGGAACAGGTGGTTTTGCAATATCAGATCTAAAATTATACTACACAGCTGTATTATTAAAAACAGCATGGTACTGGTATCAAAATAGGAATGAAGACTAATGGGATAGACTAGAAGACTCTGAAAAAAAACCCACAAATCTTTAAACATCTGATCTTTGACAAAGGGGGTCAAAATATAACATGGAAGAGAGACAGCCTACTCAATAAAGGGTCCCTGACAAACTGGACAACAGCTTGCAGAAAAATGAAATTAGATCCTTATCTCTCACCTTGCACAAAAATCAAATCTAAGTAGATCAAGGAATTGGGAGTTAACCCAGCTACCATACAACTGATAGAAGAAAAATTAGGACCAACACTCCAGCATAAGGGACTTGGGAATAACTTCCTCAAAAAGACTCCTAAAGTGAAAGAATTACAGTCAAAAATCAATGAGTGGGATGCCGTTAAACTAAAAAGTTTCTGTACAGCCAAGAAAATAGTCAAAACAGTCAAGAGACCATCTACAGAATGGGAGAGAATCATGGTCTGTGACTCCTCTCACAGGGAATAATATCTAAAATTTAGATATTAAAAAACTTAATAACAAAAACATAAACAATCTAATCAATAAATGTGCCAGAATGCTAAACAGAAACTTCTCAAAAGAGGACACTGAGAAAGCCAATGAATACATGAGAAAGTGTTCTAAATCACTGGCAATCAGAGAAATGCAAATTAAAACTACATTAAGATTTCACCTCCAGTCAGACTGGCAAAGATGAAGAATAAAACAATAAAAAATGGTGGAGGGGTTTTGGGCAGATAGGAACACTCCTAGCACACTGTTGGTAGAACTGCAGACTGGTCCAGCCACTCTGGAAAGCAGTGTGGAGATTCCTCAAAAAATCAGGGTTGTATCCACCATGTGACCCAGCTATCCTTCTTCTGGGGATTTTCCCAGAGGAGTTAGAATCAGCACATTACAGTGACACAGCAAAATACATGTTTATAGAAGCTCAATTTACAATAGCTAAATTATGGCACCAACCCAGATGCCTCTCATGGGATGAATGTATCCAAAACTCTGGTATATACATACAATGGAGTTCTACTCAGCTATTAGAAACAATGATATTGCAGCTTTTGAAGGCAAATGGATGGCATCGGAAGAAATCATGCTGAGTTAGCCAAACCCAGAGAGTCAAGGGCCAAATGGTTTCCCTCATTTGTGGAGGCTGGACCTAAACTCAGGCTTGGGAGTAAAGTAGACAAACTCATGTATTAGATCCATAGAACAAAAATGCGAAACATTAATATTTATGAGATACAGTTGCAAGATACTTCATAAGATATTTGAACAAACTATGCTGCATACCTATACAAAAAAGTAAATGTTTAATCCTATTGTCCAATATTTTGAAGAATAACAAGGGATGATAGGAAGGGAGGAGAAGGGGAAATGTTAGAACTGAGATAAAGCAAGGTACATTCCACACAGTTTTAAATGTCACTGTATATACTATAGTCATATATTTTAAAAATGTTTTTGATAGGTATTAGAATTATGTCACTGTATTTGGGTTTTTTAGGAACAATATAGGACCTAGGAGAAAGGCAAGGGATCAGGGTACAGGAGGAGGCAGGTGGAGGGGTGTGGGAGAGATGTTGAACAAATTGTATTGCTGATTTATTTGTGTGCATCTAGGAATACGTGACAACTAATCCCATCATTGTGTAAAACTATAATGCACTAATAAAAAATAAGTTACAAAATCAAACTAAGCAATTTCAGCATTGGTGTATAGTCCTTGATCTTCATTGCCCTAAATATGCATATAGAAGAAACTAGGTTGCCAGTTTCAACTAAGAAATAACAATCATGCTATATTCAGAATCACTTCTCATAATTAAAATGTTTATTGTGGGAATCTCATTATCCTAGGTTTGTCCTTGTCCCAAACAAGGTCTATTATCCTCATCCCTAAGTCTTCTATCCCTACAACTTTCCATTAGACCCGTCCTACAAGGTCGAGGATACATTCTGATCACTTTTACTTAAAGTGAGGTTTAGGTAGGCTTAGCATTGAATATCATGACATAAAAGAAACAGAACAATGAATTTGTTCATTGGGAGCCCTCCATAGCAAAAGGTATACTAATAATACACCAAGAGTGTCTGAAATTTTGACATGTGTCTTGCTCAGAGCAGCCAACTACTAGGTGGGGCATCCCACTTGAGGGTTGGGTCTACTATCTGAAACTTCTGTTATAATTCTAAAGCAGATTTAGTCTATCATGTTGCAAATGTCAGTGGACTTGATTTTTGAAACAGTAAATGAACTTTAATGACCTAGCAGTAGCACTCCATAGTATTTCCTCAAATAAGTTAAAAACTTATTTAAACAAAAACCTGTACCTCGATGTTTACAGGAGCATTACTCATAATTGTCATAACTTGAGAGCAACCAAGATGTCTTTCAGTACCTGAATAATCAGATAATGGATTTGTTGTTCTGCACTAAAAGCAATGAACTACCAAGACGTGAGACATGGAGGAAGCTTATGAGCATTTCACAAAAGGAAAGAAGATGGTCTGAGTAGGCTACAGACTGTCAGAGTGAAACTATGGACATTCTGGAAAAGATTGCACTACGAAGACAGTAAGAAGACCAGGGTTTAGGGGGAAGGACCAACAAGCAGAGCACAGAGGATTTTGAGGGCAGTGAAACTGCTCTGTACGACACCATAGTAAGTCATGCACTAATGTACATTGTGTCCAAACCCATAGAATGCACAGCCTCTAGACTGAACTGTGGGCTGAGGGGGATAATGAGTCAGTGTAGATTCGATGATCATTGTACCTGCAAGCCCTGAATGTTGAGAGCAGAAAATTCTGCATGCGTGTAGGGGAGGGGTTTATGGGAACTCATGGTACCCTCTGCTCATGTTCACTGTACACCTAAATCTACTCTAAAGCATAGTCTACTAAGGACAACCAGAGGTGGGTGTGAGAGAGGGATGGAGTTTTTATGAAGTGAAAATTAATATCCTCCATGCAATCCAGACTCCATCAACATAAATGAAGCTTTTAAATCCACTCATGAAAATTTTTGTCTCTAAACTTATGAATCCTGATATTTTATCAATAAAAGATAAGATGGATATAGGTACTTTTTTTTAAAGGCTTCTGAGTAAACTAAGAAAAACTTCACACCCTTCTTTCCTTGGGACTATAGGAATATATTCCATATGTTCCAAACCTGAGATATTACATACCCATAACCATCTGGATGAAATCCTTGTCCTTCAAGAATACAGAGGAGAGTGACTCTGAAAGTTGGAATATGATCATGTATGACAGCTGCATGGAATTCATTACCTCCTTGTAAACTCAAAATAACTTTTGAGCAGAAATTATTATCCCCACTTTATTAATATTTTGCATGAAGCACAATATCAGGCTTTGATCTTATAAACATGTTTGTTTTGCAGTGCCTCATTCTTCCAGTTTCCAAACTCCTTGCTTGGAGACAGGAGCACCACTTTTCTCCAGCTCATCTGCTCAGATGCATGAGAAAATATAGCAACTGAGTCAGTGGCCTTGAGTAAAAGAAAACACTGTAGAATAGACCTGTAAACGTGTCATAGGCAAAGAAAACAGAACCGGGGATGCTGAGGAATCCCCAGGACGAGGCAACATTACAGAATTACAGATCCAAAGGAGGGTAAGGAATGCAGCCATTCCACTCCACTGAAGAAAGACAGGGAAGGGATGGCTGCAGATGTTCAACACAGAACAAGGAGAGAGGAAGACAGGACAGAAGTGGAGGCCCTTGCCAATGGTGGACCTGTGGGATGGGGTGGGAAGTGGAGGTGATGCGGCCATAAATTAGAGGCAAGAGGAGTTAAAGTTGTGTGTGTGTGAAGCTTTCATGATTTACTTCTGAATTTCAGCTCCAGTTTGAACCCAGCCTTACTCTCACCATTCAGTTTACCAATAAGAGGATGAGTGTAATTAAAGCAGAAACTCTAGCAAGCTTGTGCCTGAGGCTCTGAACCTGATATAATGGGAGTGGTCTTGACATTGGAGACCTTGTCACGGGCTGAACACCAAGACCAGGGTCTTTCCGTTACACCATGCCACTGCCCTGGAGCAGGAACATAAAGTAATTATTTCTAATAATTGTTGAGGAATTCAAACCAAACAGGCACTTCCTTTTCTTTGCCTCTTTCCCCCTTTTGCTGACAGTTTTCTACCTCCCTTCCATGTTCCACTCCACTGGCAAGAGTTGGCCAATTCACTAACGGTCCTCAAGCCTAAGTTTCAATAAGACTTACTTGGACAAATTTTACATGGAGAAACTTGGGCTCCACCCAGAAAAACTGAACTGAAACCGAGGGGTGGAACAATAACACGTTTAGCATTTTCCCCAGCTCACGCTAATGTGTGGTCCAGTTTCAGAATAACCAAGGGAGAACATCTTTTCATATAAATTTTCCATGGTAAAACAAAGACTGGGATGGTACTTATTTAATACCTGAATAGACTTGGAATTCCTATATACAAACTGGGCCCTTCTATAACAACATTGCCTTCAAAACATTTTGAAGACTAATTTTACATTATTTGCTCAAAGAGCAACATATGCCATTATCAAAGTATCAACAGGAATGTGTTAAAAAGATCTGGCATTTTTTCCTTTATGCCATTTCTTAAAGTCAATTTATTATCACCTTCCCCAAGAGAAACAGCAAGTACTGAGCGTTTCTTTTGGGTGATTGCTTAATGTAAGTGCCAATAATTCCATTCTAAACAGCTCAGATATACAACTAGCATCTACTAAGAGGAAAAATAAAATATATCAAGTCCAGAAGAATAACTTCCAAGTACCAAACCTTTAAAATTATTTCATATTACAGAAGGTCATTGCTGTATCTTGGGCATAATTAGCAATGTCAAAAGGTCAGAGGACACTGGAAAGCACTCCAGCACAGGAGTGTGACACCATGCATAACCCACAAAGAAGTTCTGGTCCCTAGTAACATGAGTCTTGTCTAGAACAGAAGTTATTAATTTTTGGAGTCAGGTGATTCCCAAGACCCTGCCTTCTCACTAGAATATCTGGCTAACTGAACTCAAGTAAAGGGAACACTAAGTTTCAGTATTTGATGAATGAACTATGAATGCTTCCTTAGAGGGTCTTGCTCACCCACCCACCCCCACCCCAGGGGGCATTGAGTCATTGCCTTTGCTGAGGATGTTTGTTCAGGATGATGTGCACATCTGCTAAAGTGACGTTAGTATTTTTCAATGTTCACAGATAGATCATTTTTAGGGCTGATTTTCCATGGTCTTGGATTTACAAGAACTCTCCATAGTTTTTTAGTCACTTAATGAGATTTTTCATAGACCCTATTTGCATTTGTTATTGATGTAGAACTGTATTCATCATAGGAAATAAATCTTAAAATCTCACCTCCTTTAAGAAAATTTGAAAAGTTAAATTCTTAAACCGATTCAACATTTTCCCAGCTCCAACAGCATGCTCCACCAAAAAAATTTATATACTTCAATATAAAGTATTGTTCTTCAATCTTAAGTATGATATTTCTATCCAGTTTCACATGTAAAAAGTCACCCTTGGTCCCAACAATAAGTAAAAAGTTTAATAAACAAACATTAACAACAACTCTTATTCATTGCAAGAGAGAGGTGAGGATATGGAGAAACTACTGCCCCCAAGACTGGAGACCCAGGTAAGGAAGGGAGATGTGGATCATTTGAGCAAACACTCATGAACAAAAAGCTTCATGGGTAACAATGCCTGGGTAAGAATACCTGAGCTTTAATCATTGAATTGCTGGAGGCTCAGTGTAGGCAACTCTGAGAAATAAAAACTCCAGGAGAGCCAAGCCATAGGGGACCTTCACAATTTTTTGAGATTTACCTCCAGGAGCTCCACCAAGTTCCCAAAGTAAACATCAGAGGGAAATTCCTTTGTGCTTCTGGCACAGGGAGGTGAAAAGAACCATTTTGCAATATACCACAGCACCCTGTTCTTAACAAGGTCTATTCTCAGGAAATACTAGTTAAAAAGCTTCTACACTGCTAGGGTATTATTATTATCATCATCATCATCATCATCATCACATAACCAACCTAGCAGAAGGGAAATACTCCAGTGCAGCTACCTGCACCACTGCACAAAAGGGAAAAGAAATGCCAAACTCCAACCCACTCTAGCCTTCTAGTCTCACACAAAGAGGGAGAAAACAAACTGGAAGTACTTGTGAAGGTCATGGCCCAGAGGCACAAGCTCACTAGGAGACTGAGACTGACTGAGAGAACCCAAGAACACTTCCCTTCCCCATACCATATTACCACATCAGCAAGAAGTTCCTTTTACAGAATGAAACATGTCAAAATGTCATGAAAAGATTAAAAGGCATAAAAGACAGCACACACACACACACATACACACACAACTGGATGTGGCTTGGGACGCTGAGGCGGGAGAATTGCAATTTCAAAGTCAGCCTCAGCAACTTAACAACTCAGTGAGACCCTGTCTCAACATAAAAACGGGTTGAAGATGTGGCTCAGTGGACAAGTGCCCCTGGTTTCAATCCCTGGTGCAAAAATAAGAAACACATTTTAAAAAATCCCGGGGCTAGAGTGATGGCTCAGCAGTTACAGCACTTGCCTGGCATGCATAAGGACATGGGTCCAAAACCCAACACCACATACACAATGAAGTGTCAGAACAATGGAAGCAACATGCAAAACAACAACAAAAAAAATCTGATTGTCTTTCTCCCTCTCTCTCTCACTGTCCCTTTCTGACTCTCTTAAAAAAGAAATCCCAAAATACAAACCCCACAATTTGAAGAGACAGAATAAGAATCAGAGCCACATATGACAAGTATTTGGGAAGTATTCAACCAATAATTTAAAATAGCTAAGATTAACATGCTTGGTCTATAACGGATACAGTAGATAGTGAGAATAGATGGGCAATGCAAGTAGACTGATGGGAATCTGAATAAGAAGAAACACCAAGAGACAAAACATATCACTGTAGCGGAAGTGAATAATGCAGTTAAAGAACTAGCTGCTAGACTTTCCAAGAGTAAGAAAAGAAACTCTGAACTTGATATATCAATATAAATTTCAAAAACTGAAAATCAAAGAAAATGAAAACTGAAAAAAGATGAAACAGAATATCCAAGGACAGTGGGACCATACTAATGGTGAAATGCAGGCACTAGGAATAGAAGAAGGAGAGAAGGAACAAGAGAAATACTTGAAATGCTGACAAGTAAGATTTTCTGCAAATTAAAGTTGGACATTAAACCTTAAGTTCAGGAATCTCAGAAAATAGCAAGAATAACACATTCAGACAAAACTTGGCATACCATATCCAAACTAAAGTCAAAGATAAAGGCGGAAAAGGAGCCAGAGGAATAAACACGTTACCTGAAGAGGAACACAGAAAAGAATGACATCTGAGCTCTCCTCAGAAACCAAGTGAGCTAGAGTGGAGAAAAACACAGTGTTAAGGGGTAGGAAGAACACCACCAGCTTAGAATTCTGAATCCTGTGAAACCATCGTTCTCAAGTGAAAGATAAATAAAGCTTGGGGAAATTTTTGCCAGTAGACCTGCCTGTCAAGAAATGTTAGAAGACAAGAGAAGGAAAATAGGATGGGTCAGAAAATCAGATCTACATAAAAAAAGGAAGAATGTTGAAGAACAAATAAGCAGATGTAAAATAAAAGTTTCTTAACTGGTCTAAGATCAAAGTTTCTTCAAAAACAGTAAATGTATTTGATTAATTTCATAGTCTGTTTTTAGTTGCTATAAGAGAACATGACCAAGTGGGAACTTTGAATAAACTGAAATTTACTTCTCAGAGTCCATGACCAGGTGTTATGGTTGAGATATGAGGTGTCTTCACAAAATGTTGTGTGTGATACAATGCAGGAAATTTAGGGGTGAAATGTTTTGGGTTTGAGAGCCTTTACTTACTCGGTTCATTAAACATCTGATAGGGATTAACTGGGTATAACTGTAGGCTGTAGGAGGTGGCTCCTTTGGAACATGTTTTTTGGGTACATATTTAGTCCCTGGCAAGAGGAGCTCTCTCTTTTTGCTGATTGTCATGTCCTGAGCTGCTTTCCTCCATCATGCCCTTCTGCCCTGATGTTCTGCCTCATTTTGGGCCCAGAGTAGTGGAGCCAGCTGTCTAGAGCCTGAGACCACTAAAACCATGAGTGCCAAACTAAATTTTTCTTGTCAGGTCTTCTGACTAAAACAGAAATTGATGCCAAGAAGTGAGGTTGTAACATAAACATGTGGTTCAGAAGCTCTTGGAGCTTGTTTGAATTTGTGGCAGGAATTTTGAAAAGTTTAGAATATGAACTGGAAAAGTTTTAAATTACTGTTAAGTTGAACTTAAAGGGCCACTCTTGTGGGTGCACAAAGGACCAGAATAGGACTGTGGACAATAAAGATTGCGCTCAAGAGGATTCAGAGGCAAAAGAGGACTTTACTAGAAATTGGACTAAAGTCCATTTGTCTTATGTTTTGGTTAAGAAGTTGTCTACATTTTGCCTGTGTCCTGAGTCTTTCTGTGAGGCTAACTTTAATGGTGATAGACTAATTAACGTGTTGGAGGAAATTCCAAAGCTGCACAGCCTTCATAGAGTAACTCAGATATTGTTGATGGCTTTTTAACTAAGTTTACTGTGATAATCAGGGGCAGAAAGCAAAGGAGAAAGATTTGAAAACTTGAAATTTGACCAGAAAACTGAGTAAAATGGGCTAAGGAAGATATAACGTTATGGTTGGGATGAAAGGTACCCCCAAAAGCTCAATGTGTGAGACAATGTGAAAAGGCTGAGAGGTGAAATGATAGGGTTACGAGAGCCTCCGACACCATGAGTCCCAAATAAACTTTTCCTCCTAAAATAGATCTTATTGGGTCTTTTAGTCATAGCATCAAAAGAGATCCCTAAAACAGAATTTGGTACCGGGAGTTGGGTTGTTGATGGGAATTCATCCTCTGACAGGGATTAATTGGTTGGTAACTATAGGCTGGTAGGGTGAGGCTAGAGGATGTGGGTCATTGGGAGCGCCTTTAGGGTAGACATTTTGTATCTAGTGAGTGGAACTCTCTCTCTGCTTCATGATGTGATGCCTTGAGATGCTTCCCTCTGCCACACTCTTCCACCTTGATGTTCAACCTCACCTTGATCCTGGAGGAATGGAGCTGCCCTTCTATGGACTAAGACCTCTGAAACCATGACCCCCTAAATAAACTTTTCCTCCTAAAATAGATCTTATTGGGTCTTTTAGTCATAGCATCAAAAGAGCTCACTAAAACAGAATTTGGTACCAAGAGTTGGGTTGTTGCTGGGACTAACCTGACCATGTGGCTTAGAAGCTTTTAGAGCTTTCTGAAATTTGTAGGGGAATTTTGAGATATTTAACAGTGCAAGCTGGAAATGGTTTAGATCGTTGTAAGCAGAGCTTAATTGGTGATTCCAGTGGGAGTTTAGAAGATGAGAATGCCAATAAAACTGTGGATAGCAGAGGTGGGGCTCAAGAGATTTCAGAGGAAGAGGACTCTATTGGAATTGGACTAGAGGCCATTCCTGTTATGCTCTGGCTAAGAAACTGTCCGCATTTTGCCCATGTCCTAAGACTTTCTTTCAGCCTGATTTTAATCTAGTGAAAGAAATTTCTAGGCAGTGTAGTATTATTAAGGTGGTGGGATGGATATAGCTGGCAGCTTTTAGCCAAGTTTAATGTGATAATTATGAGCAGAAAGATTTGGAAAACTTGGACCTGAAAGGCAGAAGTAAAACTGGGGATAAGGAAGTTGCAGTTGTTAAAGATATTACTGACACTAAAGAAATGTGAAGACTTTGCCTAGAGATAAGGAAAAAGATCTCAGGAATTGGCAATACCATGTCCATCTCAGGCATAAGGGAGTAAGAGTAAAAATTTCTTTGAGCTGAGCACACTGGGGCAACCTGCTTGCACAGGGAAGCCTGGGAAGTTGTTTCACTATGCACAGACACACACACACTCAGAAATGGTTATAGCCATGGTCCATGGAGGTTTGGCTGCTGCACAAGATGGCAACAGACCTTGGCATCAACCATGTGGAGCTGGTTCTACAGTACTGCATGATGCTGAATTAAGGAATCATGGAGGATTCCACTGAGATTTCAAATGAAAGCCTGGGAAGCAAGGCAAACTGCACCAGGGTTGAAGTGTCAGTGGGCAGCCCCTGAGAAATAATGCATGGAGATGTGAGGAGGAAGCTGAAGCTGCAATGGAGAACCCCAGGATTAAGAGATACCAGTGCCGCAGAACCTCTGCCAAGGAAAGCTGCAGGAATTGAGCACCGACAAGCCAACAGAGAGGTCCCATGGATGGCAAACAACAAGGCCATAGAGGCAGAGGTACAAAAGTCCCTTGGAGAGAACAGCAGGACACTGTGTGCTCCAGATGGTGGACATGGAGCTAGAGGACATTTTGGCCCAGCTGGATTTTGGTCTTGCTTTGTTCCCATCCCTTCTTTCTATGTCCCTACTTTCGTGAATAGAATAGTTAAGCAATTACAACAAAATTGTAGGATCCAAGGTTAAGATACAAAACTCAGTCATTTTCCTATGCACTACCAATGAGCAAGTGGAATTTGATATTAAAAATACAATCCATTTGTATTATTACCCCCCAAAATTAAGTACTTGAATATAAATCTAACAAAGTTATGTATAAGATCTGTGAGGAAAAGTATTACACTGGTAAATGAAATTAAAGAACGAAAGAAATGGTTGTTTCATGATCCTCAATAGTAAGGTTCAGTATTTTCAAGATGTCAGTTGTCCCATATATATTTAATGCAATCTATATATTTAATATAATACCAATCAATATCCAAGCAAGTAATGTTATGGAGAGTAATAAATAGGTTCTAAAACTTATATGGAAAGGCAAAGACTACAAATTGCCAATACAATACTGAAGAAAAAGAAGAAAGTTGGAGGACTGATGCTACCTGACTTCTGAATATACTATAGGTCTACGGAAATCAAGACAAGAGAGCCTTAGCTAAAGAAGAGATTTGAAAGCCAATGAAATATAACAGAGAACCCAGATGTAGACCCAAATAAATAGAGACAACTGATCCTTGACAAAGGGGCAAAGCCAACATAATGGAGGAAAAGACAGACTTATCAGTAAATAGTGCTGGAATAAGTAACTATTCACATGCAAAAAAATCAACTAAAAATCTTCGATCCTCTATAAAATTAACCAATATGAAAATAAAATGCAAAAATATAAAACTTTTAGAAGATAACATAAAAAGAACTAGTTGTTCTTGAATACAGTGATGTCTTTTAGATAAAACACCAAAGCACAAACCATGTAAGAAAAATTGACAACTAAACTTCATCAAAAATAAAAGTTTCTTGTCTATGAAATACGACAACAACAGAATGAGAAGATAAGACATTTATTGGGAGAAAATACTTGCAAAATCACATCTGATGCAGGACTATTATTTAAAATATACAAAGAACTTTAAAACTCAACAATAAGAGAACAAAAGGCCAAGATATTAACTGACTTCTCACCAAAGATATACAAATGGCAAAAAACATAAGATAAGATGTTGTATTTCCAGCATCACAGCGGAATGCAAATTAAAACAATATGGTTGCACTGCACACCTGTTAGAATGTCCCAAATCTAGAGCATTGATTTGAGTGCAAAAAATGCTGGCAGCATGTGGAGTAACAGATATTCTTGTTTATTGTCAGGGCAGGGGAAACACAATCAATATAGACACTTTGAAAGGTAGCCAGAAGTCTCTGAGAAAACAAACATGCTCTTTCCTTACAATCCAGCACTCACACTCTTTGGTTTTTATCCAATGGAGTTGAAAACTTGTGTTCTCAAAAGATCTACACATGGATGTGCATGGCAGCTTTGCCTACAACTGTTCAAACCTAAAGTTTACCATGATGTTTTTCCATAGGTGAATGGATGAACAAACTGCAGGGTATCAAGACAATGAGATAGGATTCGACTTCAAAGAGAAATGAGCAGTCAAATCATGAGCAGGCAGGGAGGAAGTGTAAATGTATATTACTAAGTGAAAGCAGCCAATCTGGAAAGACCATCCACTATATGATCCCCACTATATATGTGATGTTCTGGAAAAAGGTCAAAGATATGGAGACAACAAAAAGACCAGGGTTTGCCAGGGCTGGGATTATGAAGTGATAAACAGGTGGACCACACTGGGACACAGAAGATCTTTAGGGAATGAAACTAATCTGTTGATACAATAGTAGTAGGTAAATGTCATTAAAAATTTTTCCAAAAACATAGAATGTACAACCCCAAGAGTGAACCCTAATGTTGACTATGAACTTTGGATAATGAATAGTGTAGACTCATCATTTCTAGGATATACACCACTTCAGCAGAGGATATTAATAATGGTGGAATATTGATAATATTCAAGTATGGTAAAAGGGGGCAGATGGGGAATCTCTGTACATTCCTCTTAATTTTACTGTAATCCTAAAAATGCTCTACAAATAAAATCTAAGTGGGTGGGTAGGCAGACAGACAGATTGAGTGAAAGAGAAGGAAGGATGAAGAAAAGAAGAATTTTGTCTATTTTTTCTTTTCATGAAAAGGGTTGGGACATAGATGCTTCTATAGCAGGAAGGACTTAAGGTTCACGGATTGTGGGTCATGGTTGGTTGACTTGCTCAGGCAAGACTCCCTGCCAGGTGTATATTTGCAGAACCTTGATATCCCTTGTGGAATTGCAGGTGGGGGAGATCAAACTTGAAAAGATGTAAGCATATTTGCTGATGACTCCATGGTGGAAAACTGAAACAAGCTAAATACTGAAATAATAAATGCCAGGTATGTGTTACATGCACAGAGCATGTGGCTTAGCAGTTGAAAGGATGGATCCCAAACCTACCGCATGGATTGGGTGACTAAACAGGTCTGACTCAAGTCCTGCTTTTCTATTTCCATTTGTACAACATTCATCAGTTTTCAAAGTATCTCAAGCCTATAGATCTTCTCTGTAGCATGACACAACACTATCTCCTCCACTGAGGGCTGGGAGGGATCAGAGAGAGGAAAGGTCTACAAGGTACCTAATACAGCACATGGAAGATACAGTACAGGCAGTATCTGTCTCCTTCTGCAAGGTCCTCCAAATTGCAAGTTCAAGTGTAATAATCACACAGGACCTTGGAGGAGCAGAATCCCAGTGCAATGTCTTAATAACTTGTATATTGTTTCTTGGGCCCTGAAGAAGTGTATCATAAAGCAAGTTCTTTGAGTCCAAAAGAAAATCCAGTCTGTATACAGAATGTCTGGGTGTGTGCTGTGGTGCTTCTGAGTTGCTTTTATGTAGGATATGGAGACCCACTCTCCAGGTCCTTCAGCAATGCTGAAAATGGATGTCATGAAACAGGAATTGCTATGTGAAAGCAGTGGGAAATGAGTCACCTTTGAAAAGTGTTCCAAAATCCTGGTCATGGTGGGGTCATAGCGATTGATGGTAAATTACAAAATTAATGCCTATCAGTGATGCGTTTTTCAGTGAAATGGGTGGAGTAAGGGAACCGAGAAACTTAGGCACCTGATTTAAGAGTTTTTAGAAGCAAGAAGCATAATCAATGTCCATGCATGTGCAGGTTTGTCAGGATGAATACAACTACTATACATAACCATAAAGCACTAATTAAAAAATAAAACACATTATAAAAAGTAGATCAGTAGCATAGCCCAGAAGTTGTTCGGGATGATTTGCCTTTAGAGGGAGAGATGCTGTCACTTGCTCCAGTTTAGCCTCCTTTAACCTCAAGAAGACAAAGAGAATCCTGTTTCTAGTTAACAGAGCAGCCAAAAAAATTGATATAGAGAAATGGCTATCAGATAGTTCAAATTCTACTTGAAACAAAAAAATTCAAGAAAAGAGACTTTCAGAATAAGAAGGGGCTTCAGAAACAATCCTGTCTAACATGCATCATTTTACAGAGGAGAAAAGGGAAGACCTAAGATGTGAAGGATGAATGGTGCTTCATTTTGCAGCCCAGGAATGAACCCAGGCCTCTAACACTTTAATGACTTTACTACTTTCATATCCTCTTGGATCCAAGAGTATGAATTGAAAACACTGAAGTGCAGCTACAATTTCAAATTCACAAGGCCCCTAGAAAGACTGTCAGACTTCACCAAACAAATGAAAGCCTTTTCACTAGTGAAAATGTTTTATTATAATTTAAATTATGTATCATAATCTATGCTTCTTTTCAAATTGCAAGTAGAGGATCAGGAAAGAGTTTGGATGGATTTTTCACATGGGGTTTAAATGAAAATGGTTTGATAGAAAACAATTATTTTATTTTCCAATTGGGTTTGTACAATTTGGCAAGCAACTTCACTTATCACAAAGGATGGCCTGTGAACTCTCCAACCTAGAAATCAGAAACCAGAGTGCCCCAACATCTCTCTTTTTTCCTTGCCCAACTCCTGTTTAAATGTGTCTTCCTGACACAAAGATCCTGGCAAAGCTTTGTCCAAGCCTGAAAGAGCTCTATGTGAGGCTGCAGGGAGAAACAAGGCAGAAAGAGCAATCCTGACCGCAGAGGAGGGGCTCCGCTCCCTGTGTTTCTGCTGGCTGCTCAGGCAAGATCTTGAAGCCTGGAGATGAATAGATTGCATGTGGACCGCGGGAGATAAAATGATCTCTGCTGGCCCTTTCCCAGCCACAGATGTCACGGCCTTGACTTTCAACATCTTGTTCCAGCTCCAGTGTGCTGAAACACTCTGTGTCACTCTGCCTCAGTCTGGCCAGGGACTCCCAGGGCCTGGGGATGTGCTTGTATTTGGTGATGTCACCCTGCGTCACTAAAGCAATCAGATGCATCCAGCTTGAAGAGACAATAATGGCTGGACAAAAGCCGAGAGGGCCAACAGATGAGTAGTAATCCCCTGCTTATCGGTTGTGTCTAAGGAGAATCTTGCAGCAAAACTCAACTCTCTAATGGGCGTAGACCAGGGAGTTTTATGCAATGAAAATGATGGAATTCCTCTTTTCTATTTGCTTCTCTGTCCTTGAGAGGGATAGTAGGATGATATCTTTATTCATAATAGTAGAGAATATTGCTGAGTTAAAGGGATCTACCAGTGTTTGTTGCAGTCAGTAGCATGATGCTAGAGAGTAAGGATTCTAGACCTCCTTTACCACAACCCAGGGTGTACTTGGGGTGTCCATCAACACCTGCTTCTCTTCTCAGGGCCCCTTTTCTGGGATGGACAGGACTTGTAAAAAGACAAGGCATATCTAAATTATCAAATTGCAATCACCTACCCACCCCATCCACTCCCCATTCTGTCCGTTTTGAAATAATTCAGTAAACTACAATTTGGAAAGTTCAGGAACAGACTTGGAAAAAAAATCCCCTGTACCCCAGGATGAGGAGGCTGGAAAGTTGGGTGATGTTTGCTAACATGGAAAGTTCATTGGCTATCTTCATATTTTACCTGACTTGTCAGCATCCTGAATTCAACTGCATGATTCTGGAAGATGCTACAGGCTCCACGCAGTACCAGTGGCAGCTGGAGTGAGACATCAAATCCCCACCAAAACCAAGACTTGGTCCCTGTGTAATGGTGGCGTGAGATGGTGGGGCCATTCAGAAGCATCTGGGTTATGGGGTGGAGCCCTCAGGTATGGACTCCTGCCTTCTTCTACGAATTCCTGGACTCACCACGGCGATAGGGTTGTTATAAAGTCTGCCCAGGGTGTTTTTCTCCATTTTGCTCATGCCTACTTGCTCTTCCTCTTTCTACCAGGAGCTGAAGCTACATGAGAACCTTGCCAGAGGCCAAGTAGATGCCAACCCTTTCCCAGAAACCAGAATTATGGGCCAAATAAAACTCTTTTCTTTAGACACTGTGCAGTCTCAGGTACTGTCAAAGCAGCAGAAAACAAACAGAAGACACACACAAAGGAATGGCAATCTGCTTAAGATAATACAAGTGGTAAACTTTGGAGCCCCTGATTGGCTGATTCCAAATCTTAAGGTCTTTATACTAAGCCAAACCACTTCATCTGTAGCAAATAATTCTGCATTGTTTTATACATGATCTTAACTCCCTCCACTCCAATTCCTCAAGAACAAGAGTCAGTATGTATGTATGTATGTATGTATGTGTATATATATATATATATATATATATATATATATATATATATATATAATTTTTTTTCTTTGCCCATAGAGTGAAAGGTAGTCCAGGAAGCAGGGCCACTACCAGACTTCATTGTGATGGAAATCTGTTCAACACATCCAGTTCTTTTCATGGTACTATGAGGTTTCAAATCTTATCGGAACTGAAAGATAACATGATTCCCATGGCATTATTGAGAGCCTTAGATGCCATATGCAGTGGAGATAGCTTCTCTCTGAATATCCACCTGTCCCCCTACATCTACCAGCCCTCAGCTGCAGCTGGGTTATGGCAAGTCCTGAGGAATGGACTGTGAGCAGAACTGACCATGCCACATCTGGATTACAGCAATCAAGAGTTGATTTCCCTTCTCCATTTTTCTTGTTCCCCACTATGGTGACTTGAGATGGTCACATCACAAGACAAACAGCCTGAATTTGTCAGTGATGGAACAGATGAGGAGAATTTCACCAGATTTTGGAAGAAATACATTTCTTTTTTTTCCCTAAGCCATTGAGATTTGGGGTTTATACGTAACTACTGCAAAACAAATCCTTTCCTTATTCGTACACCATGCCATAAAATTGAGAGTTAATTTTAACTCAGAAGTTTTCACATAGGAAACCAGAAACTGTAAAAACCTTAACTATCAAAATAGCTCTTTTTAAATCATGTCCTCAGCTGGGCATAGTAGCACACACATACTCAGTGACTGAGGAGGCTAAAGCAAGAGGATAGCAAGTTTGAGGCCAGCCTCAGCATCTTAATGAGACCCTATGTAACTTAGCAAGCCCATGTGTCAAAATAAAAAATAATTTAAAAAAGGACTACAGCTCAGTGGTAGAGCACCCTAGGGGTTCAGTCCCCAACATTGCCAAAATTAAATCATGTCCTCACATTTTCTCTCCTCCTGGAATTTTCCAATGTCTTTTACTTCTCACTTCATTCAATAACTTTATTGCTGAATTGTTAGCTGTTTATTTTTATTCACCTTGTTTGTCTACTACTATGTGTCTGGTATGGGACATTTGGATAATTTATTTATTGGATATTGAAATAGTGCATGTGTGCCACTGTTGAAGTGCTTGCTCAATATTTATTTAATTGTCACAGCAATTCTACAGAGCACTATTATTTTCATTTTGCAGGAAATCAGAGCACAGATAAATTAAGTAACTTGCTCAAGGTCACGGAGCTGGTAGTGGGACACACTGGAACTTGAGCCCAGGCAGTGACTCCAGAACCTGGGTCTTCACCACCAAGATGCTGGAGATGGTATTTAGTGCAATCGATGCAGAGAATGGCCTGCTCACAGCCATGACAGACAGCTGTGTCAGTGCTCCCATGAGCCTTCGTGAACCTGGCACAGCCCTCCCCCTCAGTTCCCATAAACATCACCTTGGGTTTAGGACCAGCAGAGTCACAGGAAAATGCTGAGGGAACAATCAGGAAAGTGACCCCATCTTTACATTCCTTAAATATTTTCTTTAGGTTCCCGTCCAGCCACTGCTTTTCCCACATCTTTATTTATTTACTTAGTTAGATACAGATTTTATTCATTTTGGCATGTCTTCGGCACTTACTTCACTACATAAATATGCAGAGTAAAGATCTGACAGATGATATAAATGAAAGAATGCGGAAATGATACAACCCAAGCCATGTCCACTGCTGAAAACTGAGCATCTTTGGATATTTCTGGTGCAATGGTGGATGGATGATCTAGTGTTGATGTATTATTCTTTTTGCTAACCATGAATTCTCCCTATTTAGCATTTTTAACAAGTGCTTCTTTGGTAGCTATGCTGTTTTTCCCAATTGCCGAGTGATTCTTTATTGTTCTAGCCTTGAGAAATAGAGGCCATTTGCTGAGACTTGACTTTGAGCTGAGCAGTTGCTAGAGAATGAAGGTTTGTGTCCCTCACAAAATCCCTGTGTTGAAGCCTTCACTGGCAATGTAAGGCATTTAGAGGTGCAGCCTTTGGGGAGACTCATGCGGATAGCATCCTCATGAGTGGGATTAGCGTAAGAGACATGAGACACGAGACATGATCTCTCTCTCTCTCTCCCTCTCTCTCTGCCATCAGAGGACATAAGGCATCCACTACAAACCCAGAGGCAGGTCTTCCCGGGGAAGGGAATCAGCCGGAGTGGGACCTTGGTCTTCCCAGCCTCTAAACCTGTGAAAAGTGCTGGTTGTTTCAACCACCTAGACTGCGGTATTCACTAAAGCAGTCGGGACTAAGCATCTGTCCCATAAGGACTTTAAGTTATTTAATCCTCATTACAATCTGATAAATCATATGCAATCATATGCCATTATTTCTGATGGTCACAGTCTACAGATCTTCCACAACCACTGAATTAACTAGTAGTAAATTTCTGTTCCCAGGACAGATAAAAGGTTAGGTTCTTGTGAGCCCCTGGTCACAACATTGCCCTCAACTAATAACTCTATGATCTTGAACTGTGTGGCTTTGTGTTTAAAGATACCTTGCTTAGTACACAGTGTTGGTTCCTTTATGTGGAATCTATGGCCCACTGTACCAAAACTCAGGCCTGAACGAGTTTAGCCTACACTTTCTTTTCTCTGCAAGGAGTACCTTGGTCTTTGTGCACTCACGGACATGTGCCAGCACTTCAGCACACGAAGGAACAGACATGTGGAAAACTAGACTCTGAAAAGAACACTTGCAGCACTAGAGCTGACACTGAGGGGCAGAGTATCCTGTTTGACCTCCACTGGGAGCAGGTGCGATGGGTGACACCTTGTCACTGCTCCACACAAATCGGCAAATGTCCACAAAGGTGCCTCAAGAACTGGCTGTGGGGTTACAGGTCACTGGAGTGAGCAGGCAAAATCACCAGTAAGAGCGCGGGTGACACCTGCTGTGGGTTGGGCATCTGTGCCCTTCGTACATGCAAGGGCTGCTTTTTGCATGGCTATATTTGCAGCTGGGAGCTCTAAGAAAGTAACAAAGTTTAACTGAGGCCATAAAGGTGGAGCCTTAATCTGATAGGATTGGTGTTCCTATAAGAAGAGACTCTGAGGGCTCCTGGGTGTTTCC
Source organism: Aplodontia rufa (assembly GCA_004027875.1). NCBI lineage: Eukaryota > Metazoa > Chordata > Mammalia > Rodentia > Aplodontiidae > Aplodontia > Aplodontia rufa. The sequence continues at coordinate 25,610 of PVKS010005816.1, forward strand.
CCTCTTTACCACCCTCCTCCATAGGCCTCACACTGAGGTAAGGCCACCTCCAAGCTAGAATAAGAGCGCTCACTGGAATCAGCTAGAGTCCTTGTCTTGGGCTTAGCAGCCTCCAGAATGAGAAAATGCTTCTGCTGCTTGCGTTACCAATCTGTGGCATTTTGTTATAGCAACCCAGGTAACAAGGGTGACTATGCTAATACAATTCTACTTTGAGGATGAGCAGTCCTCAGCACAGAGATGACATATGGCCACGTGTGCTGATCATGTCTGCTTCTGAATGGACCAGGGTACAAACCAAGCAGGCTGACTGCAGATGACTGTTTTCACCACTGGAGCACCAAGTGCGAGGGTCTCGTCTGAGTGCCCCACCATGAGGTGACCTTCTCCTGTCCTCTAAGTTGGTCTGTAAACCATCAGGTTGAGCTCTGAAGTATGCCCCTTCCCTTCCTGACACTAGAGGCTCTTTGCATCTCTCTGGGACTCCCCAGTAGGTGAAAAGAGAATGCAGATGCCCCACATCTGCCTGTGCAACCCCAGTTCTCCCAGCTTGAGCCAGAAGAGTCCCCGTCCTCTTGGGAATCTCCACTCCTTGGCCATGTGGTAGCCATCAACCAGTGGGAAAGCTCTCCTAGCGCCCTCGCCATACTCCTGCATCATCATGATGTAAGCCACCAGGCCACATTCTTCCCATACGACACGACACAGCATCGTCCACGCCTTCATTTAGTGACACTTTAGTTCATTGGTTATTGATGAGCCTGGGGTCATGGAGCACTTCAATAATCCAAGGAAAATTATGGACCTATTACCCCAGAAGAATGCTCGTGAGAAGTGAATGATACAGGAGCTTTTATACAAATTCACAGGCTCAGGGATCAACAGCAGCCCATTTCCTCTTCTGAAAGCCCTTGCTGTATCCATAGCTGTTTCAATAGACTTTTTCGCTGCCATAACCAAAAGACCCAATAAGAACAATTTCAGGAGGAAAAGCTTATTTAGTGGCTCACGGTTTCAGAGGTCTTAGTCCATGGAAGGCTGGCTCCATTCCTCAGGGCTGGAGGTGGAAGGCCTGGCTCCAGAGAGCAGAGGCAGACTCGATGCTAGATACAAACTATGTACCCCAAAGGCAGCCCCCAGTGGCCCACCTCCTCCAGCCATACCCTACCTGCCTACAGTCTCCACCCAGTTAATCCTTGCCAGCAGATTAACTAACTGACTAAGTTAAGCCTCTCATAGCCCAATCTTTTCACCTCCAAGCCTTTGAATTGTTTCACATAGTGAGTTTTAGGGGGACACATTTCATTCAAACCATAACAATGGTGATCTCATTCACAGGAAAGGACAGAGGCCTGGGTCTCCACCCCACTGCTGTCTCAACAGCAAGTGAAGGGTCCGGGCAGTTGCACTGGGGAAGGGGAGGGTGTTCTGGCCACATCAGGCCCTCCTGCTTGGCCGATCGGGCTTATCCCTTCCTTCCGTTCCAATGCCTGCTCTGTACTCACACAGTCCTTGAGCTGTGTGAAAGCTCTTTTTCTCGCTAAGAAACGGGCAGAGCACAGAATGTACTTGGAAAGAAAGAAATACCTTCTTCACTTCCGAGGGGTGCTGGTCTCTGAACCCTGGGAAAGGGGGACGCGTTGCCATACAGCCAGAGTTTCCAAGGGCAACTGAGGGCAGGGAAGCAGGGAACCAGTTCAACAGCTGACGCCCAAACGCTTTTCCATATGTAAAGCTGCCTTAAACCCACAGGAGACACTGCGAATAAACTTCGGGCTTCCTTTTCTCTCTGCTTAATACCAAATGGGCCAGGGGGACACACTGGACGCTTTTAAAAATGCACTTATGATTTTGAACCCAAGCTGCATGAGTACTCATTGGAGACAACTGTTCTCCCACAGCCTGCTTTGAATCAACAATCGCGGCTGTGTGACGTTACTTCTTAACCAGATTCTAGCGCTGACTGCCTGGCTCGCCATGGTTACTTGCATTTTAAACCAGGGCTCCTGGCCTTCCCCTTGGCTGAGGCTCCTGCTCTCTTGGCTGAGGCTCCTGCTCTCTTGGCAGGGGCTCCTTCTCATTTGAACTTTTGCCCTCTTTTAATCTCCACCAAATTTTCCTCTAAAAGAACCTTTCATGGGCACCTTTTGTTGCTCCAAGTTCCTTTCTCATGTGAGAACCAGAGCAGGGAGCTGGGTACTGGAAAGTTGTCAAGGCCCGGGCCTCCTCCCCTGTGAACCCGGCCATGGTAGGCTGTTTTGTATGTGTATTTCTCTCTCTCTCTCCCTTTTTTTAAATTTTAATTAAGGAAGCACAAGATGCAAGCTGTTTGCTGAAAACAAAAATGTTTGCTTTCTAAAGTAAGTGAACACACACATATTTGTACAAGTCCATGTGGCTTCACTCTTGTGGGATCCCAGGACTACTCCTCTTTCTTTCTTCAGCATAGAGTGCTGTTCAACTATTTCAGATGGAAAGCCAAGCTAGTAAAGAGTTTCACTCCCTCTTTACTTCCCAAACCAGCCACAAGTCCACGAAGTCTTCCAGGACCTCAATATCCACAGAACCTCTTTGCTCTTCAAAAGAATAACTGGCATTTCAACCCCTCTTCCATTTCACAGTTAGAGATCTACTTCCTAGGTAAGGGAAGTGTGTTAGTCAGCTTTTTTGCTACTATGACTAACAGACCTGAGAAGAACAATTTCAGAGGAAGAAAAGTTTATTTTGGGGACTCGTGTTTCAGAGGTCTCAGTCCATAGACAGTAGACTCCATTCCTTGTGGCTCCAGGTAAGAGAACATCAGGGCAGAAGTATGTGACAGAGGAAAGTGTCTCTGAGCATTGCAGTCAGGAAGCAGAGACTACACTTACCAGATACAAAATATATACCCCAAAGATGTGCCCCAAAGCACCCAGCTCTTCCAGCCACACCCTACCCACCTTCAGTTACCACCCATTTAATCCACATGAGGGGATTAACTCACTGGTTGAGGCTCTCATAACCCAATCATTTCACCTCTAAGACCTCTTGCATTGTGTTACACATGGGTTTTTGGGGGACAACTCACATCCAAACTGTAACAGGAAGTCTGCCATTTATTCAAAGCCTTATGCTTCTGGTCTTTTCCCCAGCCTGGACTCATAGCCGCTCAGTTCTGTTCTGTCTACCTCTCTTCCCCCAGATGCATCTAACCACTGAGATACATGTCCCAGAATCAAGTCCACCACCTCCCTCTACATTCCTTTCCTGGAGCCTTGGAGTGTGTCAGTGTGTCCAGATGCAGCTGGAACCTCTCCTGCAGTTAGGTTCAGCAAATTTTCCCCCACACTCAGCTGGATATTTTAGACCATCTCTGCTGTTCCCTTAGCTATGCTGTGATCTTCTTGCCTGCTACTGGATTCGGAAGGCAGGGCTCACTGGCTTTAGCTCCTGCTCTTGCTCACACTGTCCTTCCTACGCTGGCAAATACTGTGCACCCATCCTGTCCTGGAGGGAAAAAGAGCTTCCTCCTCTTCTATAGGCCGGTCCCTGATCTGGATGAGAGTCGATACAGTCCTCCCAGATGTAAGGGGACCGCGCTCTGTGTTTTCTATACAGTCACAGCCATTTACTCTGAACCAACTCCTACTCTACTCTTCTGGCTTCAAATATGCTCAAAATATTAAAAAACAGAAAACAACTCCCAAATGAGCTTTCTTGCTCCATGCATCTTTCTAACTACCATTCAATGTCCTTCCATCCCTGTAAGACCACACCGGACTATCTGCATGTGCCACATCATCTCTGTCCTCTCCTGGGGCTCTTGTCCTCTTCAATGCCTGCTTTCTGCTTCAACCCCTCCTGAGGATGCTCTTATGAAGGTCAGTAAATACAGGCTGCTTCTGTCCACCTCCTGGTCTTCTCTGCTACAAATGGCCTACTTTCCAAAAACTCTCATTTTCTGTTTATCACACTCTTTGGATTTCCCTCTCCTTCCTTATTGGTAGCTCTCCTCATGCCTCTGACCTTAATGCTGTTGAGATTATTGGACATCTATTAGATATTGCCTCTATCATAGCTCAAATGTAACAGGATAGGGAATAGAACTTACAATCTGGGAATTTTAGCTCACTGCATTCCAAAGGATAATAGGCAGGGCTGCCAGTCACCTGGTTGCTAAAACACAGAGATGCTTCTGCTGTGCTGATAAATAGTCACTTGTCTGAGCCGTGCCACTCCACTGCTCTGTCCTCTCCCTAGACTCCCAGATGATCCAGAAGTTAAAGGATTAAATCCTGGATCATAAAGGTTTTTCTTTCCTACTGCTTTTATGTTATGATTGGAATCCATTCTGATGGTTCTGCCATGCTGCCTGTTAAACATATTGAACGCCAATGTCCTTATCCAAGCACCAACCAAAGAGACACCCTCAAGGGTTCACTAAGAAATGATGCAACTGGAACTTCTTTCTCCCACTCACCTTCTCCATCCCTCCTATAAACACAAAAGGCAAGAGTCCTTGGAGAGAGACCTAAGCAGTGGGAAAATAGAACGAGCTCTTTATGAACAAGTACTTGGCGAGGGAAGAACACATGAAGAAAGGCAGAGAGGGCTCTCTCCACCTAGCCAAGTAGGAGAGACCCTGAGGAGCCCTTTGCATTGATTTTGGATGTGTGCGGAACAAGAGGCACCACATCTTCATCTCCAATCAGACCCGTTCAAGCTGCCTCAGTCAGCACACTGGCATTTGATGAGAGGCCATGGGAGCCCTTGACATTCAGGAGGAATTTATGTGTGTCCCCTGAAGTTCAATGCTATGCTTAAAAATAGATAGTGCTGTCTGCTGCCAAACTAGAAAATTCAGAAGCTGAAAATCTGGTTGGAGCTGCCTTCCACGGCAGGACAATGAAGAGAGAGCACAGCTGGGGCAAGTGACATGGAAGTGAAAACCAGAGTTCCCTTCAGTTCCCTTGAGCAGTCTTAAGGGGCCACACTTTAAATTGTGCTAAGGGAATCCTACCTGGATGGATGCCTGTGAACAAGGCCTGAAAGGATGTCCCTCTACATCAACTGGGAAGATTATGGCCCATGTCGTGAAAATGACCTGGGACAATCTCAGGGACCACTGGGAACCCCATCTGAAAAACTCGATAAAGGGAGACAGGGAAGGGGAAAAAAAAGAGGAAGGGGAGGAGGAGGAAGGATAGGGGAGGAGAGGGAGGGAAGGGGAGGTTATATGGTCCGCAATTGCCTTTAGAGGTCTTCTTATAAAGGAGAACATGCTGGCCATTTACTATCAGCAAGTAAGAACTTCAAAAAGCAAGAAGATTAAAAAACTAAAAAAGAAAGAAAAGAAAAGCTTTAAAAAAAAGTGGAGTGGTCACTCAGTGATTATGGCGCTTGCCTAGCATGTGCAAGGATGCAGGTTCAAACCCCAGAACCACGTGCACAACGAAGTTTCAGAGCAGATGCTTCAGAAAACCAGATGAAAAACTAAATTAAATTGATTCTCTCTCTCTCTCTCTCTCTCTCTCTCAAAAAAAAGAAAGAAAGAAAAGCGAGCAGATAAACAAAGGTACAAAAGGCAAGGAAGAATTCTGAAAGTTGGAGTCTCTGCCTCCACTGAAGGCCACAGGTTGAGGACAAAGATGTTCCCATCAAAGTAGATGAGACTGGAATTTTTATTTAAACCTACCTAGAAATCTTACTTCCCCAAAGTGCTACATATACCTAGTAATTGAAAATCACTAGGAAACTATGGAATCATCTGAAAAACTCAGAGGAAGTGAGAGATGATCAGCCACGGCAAAGAGAGAAAGAAGCAAATCTTTCTTTCCCGTGCAGTTCTCTGCTCACATACTGGTCATACGTGTTTCCAAGCATTCCAATTACTATCAACTCTAACTATCAACTCCTTTTTCTGTTCAAGACTCTTCCCACCTGCAATTGACAGAATGCTGACTCAGATAGGCTTAAGCAAAAGGGCCAGCAAAGGGAAGATCTCTAGCGGTATTTTAGTTTCGGGAACAATCCAGGACCTCAACATCGTGTGATCAAGGCTCTGGCTTTCTCATTGTTTGAAATCCATTTGTCTCTGTTTGGCTTAATTCTGCATGCATGTTCTTTCTCAGTTGTAGACATAATGGATCATACCATTCCTGCTTAATAAATCTTGAAAAACAAATGTGAAACAACACAGCAATAAATTTCCATTAAGTTCAGTAAGGGGCCCAGTTATCTTATATTCTGTCTTGACTCCAAAGCCTAATTTGTGAAATTTGCCCATCTCTGGTTGGGAAGGTGGCTGACCTCATATGACCCAGGTGAAATGGGTTTCTACGAAGAAGAGCTCTCTTAAGAAGGGAGACACTGGGGGTGCAGTTCAGGGAGAGACTCCTTGCCTAACATGTTCGAGTCCCTGAGTTCCATCCCCAGCTCTGCAGATACAAAATAGTGGGGGAGGGGATATTGAAACAAGAATGACAGCAACCCATTAGAGCATCCTAATTTGTAGCCTCTTTCTGAGTGTTGCTGCCTGTTTTCCCTTCATTTCTGTGAATTAGTTGAAGGTTTTCTTATTAGTACATTTATTGACATTTTTATTATGAATTTACTTTGTCTCTAGTAAAATTTTGTGGTTTAAAGTCCATCTTGTCTAATATCAGTATAGCTGAAGAATGGGGAGAGGAGTCAAAGCAGCATAACTTAATGGTCTACTTCAGAATCATGTTATTTGGTATTATCTTCATTTTGAAATTTCAAGGTTGTTTTGTGAGCAAAGAAATATTCTACACATTTATAATTCTATAATGCCTAGCAGAATTTAGCTCAGATTAGATGAAATCCTTATAAATTAATGGATCAATTAGAAGACTTGATCTTGTCATGAGTATCCCAATATTTAAAACAAAATTTAGTCTCTCGGGTTTGGTAGTTTTTCCTTTTGAATCATGGGTCATGAGCACTTGGCTTCCTTTCCTTGGAATAACCTTTTCCTGTGCAACTCTCCACTGAGCCGATTTACCTTTCAGTGTTCAGTTCATACACCACTTCTCCAGAAAGCCTTTCCTGTCTCTGCATTGCTGCGTGGCCTGGGTCGTGAGGATAAATATCACCTCCTATTTACTATTTTATCCCTAGTGAACAGCATGATACACGGACATTTAGCAAATTATTTTTGAATTAACTGCTACACATATTTAGTTGTGAGGAAAGAAGTGTTCATCTCACTGCCTACTTCACTTATCTATACCCAGGAAGTTGCTAGATTGACTCTTGATCAAAACTGAGTGATAAGACAGTTTAAAGGGAAATGAGGTCCAGAGCTAAATAAATAAGGTAGATGTCCAGATGTCCAGGGAAGAAGAGTTTCTCTGTGGAATCCTCATCAGCTAAATTCTTTTCTGGGGTTCAAATTCTATTCACCTCTCAAAGATGCCCAATAATATGAATTAAGATGTTTGGGGAAAGATGGCAGAGGGATAATGCCATTGGCTGAGCTAGGTGTCCTTCAGGCCCTATTTCAATTGCACAGCACATTTCATTAAATGTAAGATACCATTTATCATTAATTTACATGCATCATTTTTAATGTACCCTCAAAAAAGAAAAATGAAAACTACCAAATTTCACTGTGGCACAGCAGTGAAGAAATATCAACTGGAAAACACTTCTAGAAATATTGAAACGTGGAAAAGATGTGTGTCACAAACACAAACGTGTTAGATAAGACTTAGCATTGCAGAATGTGAGGTATTCTAAGGCTTCATCCATTCCACTAGCCATCCATTTATAAATAAATTGAGAACCAATGACTTTTAAATAAACACAAGTACACAGATGTTGAGCAAGTCAATCTGTCTTAGAAACCAGATGGGCTGTTTTGTTCCAGTGGTAAAATTTCATAATTCTGTGCACTAATATTAATGTTAAAGAAGAAACTCAAGGGAATACACATTATCATCAAATGACAAATGTTTTCTTCTTATGTTGGAGGTAGCTAATTTATCTCAGCAAAATGCTACTTTGATTTTTCTATATTCAAAGGCCTGAATACTAGCATGTAACCCCAGTGAATCAAGCATTAGCCTAGAGAAACTTGAATCCAGTTTTCAAGGAAATACTTAATGCATATTTAATGGTATATGTGATTTTTTTTTGTCTGCTACCTGAAGACCTTTCATTTAATCAAAGATCATTTCACAGCATTAGATAGTTAACATTTCACAGACAAGACTCTTCCAATGGCAATTTTAAACTTGATTTTCTCCAGCAAATTTCAGCTTCCTTGCTACCTAATGCTGTAAGTTTTGTTTTAAAAGCCACTTATTCCTATTCTCTTTCTTTATTTTCTCCTTCCCCTAACATCACAATTGAAAAGCTCCCCCTCCACTCCACCTCCTCTCTAATTCCCCTGCCTACCTGGAACCCTATGCCCTCTTTTCATTACTTTGCTAATAACAAAAGCATCTTCATTTTCTCTGGAAATCATGCAGAAGAAACATTTTAAGCTCAACTAAATAATTATCCACCTACTTTATATTTCCTCCCAAGGAAAAAAAATCCTGATTGACTGAAAAATCACCAGGTTGTTGTCACCAGAATCTTTAATGTGAAACCTTTCTTACAATCTTTCTTCTTCAGCTTTCTGTTTTTGATGTGGGAAGTGGCAAAATTAAGGGAATTTGTGGGTTGTATTAGAAAATGCCACCAGATAAATGAAGGCACAGTTAATTGAGCTAGTCATCGCAAATCCATCCAGGATATGAATGACGTACCAAAGGGAACCGTAGAGCATGTGGGGCGTGTGGTTATCTTTCTGCCTGCCACCAACTAACTCTTAGAGCAGGCCTGGGTGGTCCCAAGGGAATGTGCTGGAAGCAACATGCACCATCAATGGTTGGGAGTTCTGGTCACAGGGAGCCAGCTAAGGAATGACTGAGCAACTAAGACAAAGAAGGGCTCAGCAGACCCAAACCCCAGCTGCTTTGTCATCTTCGTTTTGCAGAAATCATTTTTTGCTCAAAAAGGAGGAGAGGAAATCGTGACTTAGTTGAAGAAGGCCCTGCAGAAAAGCCAATTGCTAATTAACCATTTCTGCTTGTAAATGCTTACATATGTACACACACAGAGGAAACCAATTTTTTTTTTAAAGAGAGAAAGACAGTGAGAGAGAGAGGAAGAGACAGAGTCAATTTTCATTGAGTTTTTCACATGACTTTCATTGCTCTGACACTTAGCTGTGTATGTGGGTGCTGGGGTTTGAACCCATGTACTTGTGCATGCTGGGCAAATGCTGTAACCGCTGAGCCACCACTCCAGCCCTGAAAACCAATTTTTAACTAGTAAAAAGCCCTTTCTGCAGTCAGAGTGGGCCCCTGAGCAAAAGGGTAGTTTAGCCAAGTCTGATCTGTTGCACTCCCCTTCTAACGCACCTTTCTCCTGTTATCTCACCCTCTTTATACAACAGCTTTAAACTCCTTCCTATTAATTTGTTAACTAATAAGTAAGTGCTAGTCTATGTGGGCTGCTGCAACAAAATACGTTGCAACAGCCCACTGGGTAACTTATAGACAAGCGACATTTCTCTAGGTTCTGGAGGCTGGAGAACCAAGGTCAAGACACTTGAGTCTGGAGAACCCAAGGTCAGGACATCTGAGTCTGGAGAATCCAAGGTCAAGACACCTGAGTCTGGAGAATCCAAGGTCAAGACACCTGAGTCTGGAGAGTGCAATGCCTTAAAAATAGCACCACATTGCTACATGCTGGCATGGCGGAAGGGGAGGGGGGCTCCTGTCAGCCTCTTCTTTAAGGGTACCAATCCCATGCCCAAACTCAATCATTTCCCCAAAGGCCACACCTCCTAATGCCATCATGTCTAATCTTAAGTTATAACATACTTATTTGGGGAGGATACCACTAGATACTGGAAAAGAACTGGTACACCAGAGCCTTTAAGGTGACAGTGAGAGGGTCCTGAAGGGCTGAGCACAAGTCACTGTGACTGTGAACCTGGGGGCTGGAGATTTGGAAGTGATGCCATTCTCTCTTGACCTCCTCAATAGCTAGCTGTCCAGGAGGTGCCACTTGCAGTGCCGTTTTCTGTTGATAATTTCATTGCTTGTAGATACTTTAAAAATATGGTAGCTGAAAAAAGATCATCATCAAATGTTCCTCTTATGCTACCTCCCCATGTTATAAAATTGGAAAATGAGGCCCAAAGAAGCAGAATTGTTTCCAGATGTGATTCCCACCCCCATCAGAACCCATGTTAGTAGTTAGCAGAAATCCTGTCTTTGGATAACTGACCCTACACTGCTCACAGACCTTGACTTTTTGACATCAGTGAGACGGCTGAAGGAACATATCTAGTATTTGGACATCACATCCAAAGGATATTTAAACTTAACCAGTTTATTTCTAATTAGGTCCATGGACACTTGGGAGGAGTCTTTCATCTAAGTTCTGTGGTGACACAAGGCCATGTTGTGGAAAGAAGCTCTCTGCTCCTACCCTCTATAAGGCAGGGCCTTGGTATAATCTCTTCAGCTCTGAGCTTCTGGCACTATGCCTCACAGGTGCACTGAAGACCTCAGTCAGTACTGGTTACATGAGATACAATCTTCAAGCACTATTGTTTGCATTTGAGTTAGGGGAAATTTTCAAGCCCCCTCCCCCAGCCTCTGCCATGTGACCTGCAGTGGCAGCAGGAATCAGAGCATTCAGGGGTCAGAAATGTTTCAAGGGAGACTCAAGGGCAAATTGGGAGAGTAACACTGCTCTTGGGTGCTGATTCTTGGGCAAATATCAAAGTAAGGAAGTTGAGTCTAAGATTCTTGCACTGATCCTAAGCCCTAAAGGTAATGGACTTTTTTTTTTTTTTTAAGAGAGAGGGAGAGAGAGAGAGAGAGAGAGAGAGAGATAGAAAGATAGAATCAACTTTATTTTAGTTTTTCATGTGGCGTTCGTTGTTCAAGCACTTTGTTGTGTACACAGTGCTGGGGTTTGAACCTGTGTACTCCCGCATGCCAGGCAAGCACCATAACTGCTGAGCCATCATTCCAGCCCCCTAATTCCTAAAGGTGAACAGAAGTTTTCTTCCATTGATGGAACCCAAAGTCACAGATGGAAAGTACACCCAGTCTAAAAGGCAGCCTATGATTCAACATTTGAATTCCCAAACCAATCAAGTGACATCCTTACAACCAAGGATCACTAACAAGAAGGCAAGTTACATTAGTTATCTAGTGCAGTATAGCCAATCACTCTGAAACTGAGTAGCCTAAAATATAAACAAACATTTATTACCTCTCAGTTTCTACAGGTCAGAAACATGAAGACTTGGAATTTTTGAACTGACTCCACCTGGACTGGAGGGTCCCCTCCAACAGTACCCACTCTCTGGCTGCATGCTGATGTTGGTGCTAGCTGGACGCCCTGGTTCTTCCCATGCAGGCCTCTTCAGGAGGTCATGTGTCCTAGTGACATGGCAGCTGGAATCCCCAAAATGAACAACCCAAGAGAGAGTAAGCCAGACAAGAGCCATTCCTTTTATGTCCTAACTTGAAATGAAAACATGGGCAAAGTTTGTTGTAATCTTAGGGCAGAAACCTAACCATAATGGAAGGAAATAAATTCAATCACAATTAAATTAAGAAATTCTGATTATCAAAGGCACCATTAAAAGAGCAAAAAAGCTTGGGGGCTGGAGTGGTGGCTTGGCAGTTATAGCACTTGCCCGGCATGCACGAGTATGCGAGTTCAAACCCCAGCACCACGTACACAACGAAGTCCTGGAGCAACAAAAGTCACATGAAAAACTAAATAAAAGTTGCTTCTGTCTTTCTTTCTCTCTCTCTTGCTCACTGTCCCTCTCTCTTTAAAAAAAGAAAAAGAGAGAGCAAAAAAGCTAATGGCAGAGATATTTACAGTTCAGTGAACAAAGGATTACTATCCAGAGCACCTAGATGACGTTGACAGGTTGGTGACAGATGACTTATGGGAGAGACGGAGAAGCCAAAGCCAGCCACTTAAGAGAAGAAAACCAATGTGGCCAATGCATGTGTACAAAGTTCTCATCCTTGTTAACAATCAAGGAAATAGAAATTGTGACCACAATAAGAGACAATTCACACCTATTTAATCGTTTCCAATTAAAAGATCTGACAGCACTGAATTCACAAGGAAATGAATCGGTGGGAAAGCCAGTAGGCACTGGAGCGCTGTGATCACTTTGGAAAGCAACCTAGAATTGTCTTCCACAGATGAATATCCACTTCATCTCTACCTAGTAGTTATATTTCCAGATCAGTGATTTTGACTCGCAGGGGCACTTGGCAGTGTCTGGAGACAGTTGGGGACACTACTGCATCTAGTGGGCAGAGGCCAGGGATGCTGCTGGACCTCTTGCAAAATACAGGACAGCCCCAAAGTCAACAGTGCCAAGGTGGAGAAGCCTTGGGCTAAGTGTGTGCACTAGAGAAATTCCTGATGATGCAGAGCAACATATTCATAACCAACAGACTCGAAGCAATAGTTCCCCTTCGACGGGAGAACAGGTAAACCAATTGGGGTGTGGCTACTTCATGGAATACAGCCAATGTTGGAGCGGTTTTAGTCATATATAACACAAATTTAGTTAATTCAATGATATGATAGTGAAAAGAAGCAAATCTCACACGAAGATATTATGATATATTTAACATAATGCTCACAAAAGTGAAAAATCTATTATTGAGCATACATTATAAAATAGGCTAGGCAACAACAGCACAAAATTCAATGTAATGTTGCTTCTTCTGCAAGATGAGGGGAAGATTTCAGGGAGGAGAGGGAAATTAAAGGACAGCATTGTTGGCGTGACCAAAGACTTGGACTGGATGACAGATTCTTAGTTACATGTTACATGATCCACTTTATAACTTACATATACATGGACACATGTATGTCACATAAAATCATTCGGGGAAAAAGTTATGGTTAGATTGGACAAAATGACCACATAAGTATAACTTTGAAATTAGGGCCACAGCTCATTTTCATTCCTTTAAAGAGAGGAGATGCTATTTTTGTGTTAGGATGAGGCTCGGGATAGAGTGTCATTCATCGGAGGAGGTCTTCCTTCTTGGCATCTTACTAGGAGAGCAACCACCACATCGACGTTGTTGGCCCAAGTCTCCCTTGCCCATGGGCTATATTGGCAATAAACAAAGGGCAAATAAAAATTCAGCACAGAAATTATCAGAACCCTTTTCCACTCTTTCTATATATATTGTAGTCACACTGGTAGGGACATATCATTATGTGACAGCACAGAGAATGTGAAAGATCTGCTGGGTTTCTTTGTCCCTTATGGAAAACCCCAATTTCTTTTTAAAAAACAAAATTTGCAAAATCATGACCCTTTAAACCACAGGATAAAAAACTGAGACACCCCAAAGGATTTGGAGCACCCTGGCCACCCACCAGCTTTAAGCAGAATTGTAAAGAGGTCCTTCCTTTTAAATTTTCCCTTTCTTTTTATTCAATCGAGAGTTCCCCAGTGCCAGCCTGGTCCTTGTTCCTATTCTCAGCTGACTTTCAAATAATCCCTGCTAGAGTGTTAATTGAAAAGGAAGGTATTAGCTGATTATAGCTCAGTATGATCCCTCCTAGGGTGATTTTTATTTTCATAGGGGACTCATAAAGGTTGATGTGGGTAGCAGGGAGCGAAGGCTCAGAGATGACCTTCAGAGAGCTATAGCTGACTCCAACACCTGATGAAGCAAATAAAGCATATTTGTTATGCAGCCTCTGAAAGGTTGGCGAAGCCTTGCTGCAGGCCCTGTTTAAACATCCAGGTTCTGTCTACCACTTTTGGAACTGAGCTGCAATAAAACCTCTTACTTTCCTGACCCAAGAGGAAATATTTTATAAATCATAGTGTAGAGAATGATTTGGTCAATATTTAGACCCGAAATACCCTGAAGAGTGAGAAAGCCAAGGAAAAAATAGATTTGGAAAAAGTACAAAGGCCAAAATCAATCAATAAAATGCTTAATAGTGCAAAGAAGAAACTTTTCAAGTGTCCAAGCATAAATGTCAAGAGTATTTCAAAAAAACCCAGAAGGCTTGAAACTAAAGTGAGTATGAAATAAGAGAACATAGAAGATTCCCAAAAAAAGAAGAGTACAGGATGTTTCTCTATTTACAAAACAGTTCTCCACCACCTCCCCACTTCACAATGCTTGATACTAGCCATTGAGTCCCTGATAAGACACCTAGCAACCCTAAGGAAAGAGGTATCCCAGAGTCAGGGTGTTTAAGCCAGCCAAAGCTGGTCCTGCAGCATCCAAATCCAGACACTCAGCAGTGGTTCACAAACTTCGCTGGGCTGGAGTTTATGTAAAGTAAAGATTACAGCCCAGCACCTGCATTTTCTGAAATCACCAGGTGACTCTAATGCATGCCATTGGACACAGAAAGTCTCCAGGGAACCCAAGATTTGGACCCAAAACTTGTGTCCCTGCATATATCGTCTAAGTCTGCCTTTTGCCCCAGCCATTGCTAGGGAAAGCAGGTTTACTGGAGTAAAGCCTGAGAGCCCCTGCTCATTGGGACCACACACCCTGCTCTGGGTCTATGAGTCTCCTCTGATGCTGCCGACTTATACACAGGAGCCCTCTGTTTGCACAAAACTGAGGACATAAGAGAGTTAACATTCTGTGTTAGTGTCACATTACTGTGGGCAAATATAAAAAGACCAACTTAGAGGAGGGTAAGTTTATTTGGGGCTGACGGTTTTAGAGGTCTCAGTCCACAGACAGCTGAGCCCATTGGTCTGGGCCCAGAGTGAGACAGCACACCATGGCAGAAGGGCCCAGCAGAGGAAAGCTGTCCAGCTCACAGCAGGGTCAGGATGCAGAGAGAGAAGGGAAGGGGTATAGTGAAGATCCACCCTTCCAGGGAAGCCCCCAGGGATCCCTGCTCCTCCAGCCACCATGCAACTTCCTACAGTTATTACCCAGCAGTCCATTCAAACCAGATGAAATGATTAGGTAACAGTTCTTATGATCTAATTGTTCCACCACCAAGCATCTCTGTATTAACAAAGGAGCTTTTGGGGGGCACTTCATATCCCAACCATAATGCACCCCAAGGGGCACTCCTTGGCCAATGGAGGCAGAAGTCATAACTAAATGTTCCCACATTTTATTCCTCAAAAGGACAATTTTATGAGGCTCATTCTATATGATTTCTTTACAGGGTCCCTAGCAGTATGAACCCCAGGTGCCCATGAACTTTCTCATCTGCAGATCTTCAAAGATATAATTTTATGTTCAGTTAAGATGGAAAAGAGTATTAGACTTGAAGATATACCTACTTACTTACGAAGGCACTTTACTAAATTATTGTACAAAATTACTGTAGGTCACTTTGCCAAAGTCGAGGGATGGCCAGTTGTGGAACACACCCTCCTCTTGTCAGCCCCACTGGCCTCTCTTCTCTTGTTCCCAATCCTACACCTGCATGCTTGTTGTAGACCCTGCTTCCTGGAGAAAGTCCACACTGAGGGAATTGCCTGGAGAACCAGGCCTGAAAGCCCAGGAGAGGGCGTAGGGGCAAAAAGAACCCCAGATGGATTCTCTTGGTGAGTGCTTCAATCACAGCCCCATTTTCATCCCTTTCTTATACATCCTGTTTTATGTCCCTTAAAAAATAAAAATTGTGAAGCTAAAAGCATTTAAAAATGACCAATCTAATTGAACAATTCAAACCTAGATAGCAGAACCTGATCTCCCCTACTTCAGCAACCTGAAGTATATAATACTATAAACATTAGTTAGCTTATCCGCACATAGTGTTGCTAAAGAATATCACGTGACTATTATCAGCTGATACGGGACAGGGAATTAACAGTAAGGATCTCTCTGTGGCCTGGATAGAGTCCCTCTGTCTATACAGCTGTCATTAGGCTCTTGAGGTTTTCAGTTTGTTCAGACTAACGAACAGTTGGAAACAACTCACAAAAACCCTAGAGTTGTTGGGTAGAAATACTGGAATGTTACTGAAAATATTGTCCCCCTAGTGGAGTTCAAATAGGACTCTTTGGTTTCAAGACAGAAAAGGAATGGGAAGGGCAGGGAGGAGAAGGAAAAGAACTTCTCAGTGAAAGGAAGCGGCACTGGGTGACTGTGGCCTTGCTACAACCCAGGTGCCTGGGCAGTTCACCCCTATTCTGTCTTGTCCTCAGCTGCCTTCTGGGGTCATCTGGTACCCAGCTGCCACTCGTCCTCACTGAAATCCTGGCTATTTCCTAGACTCTGTGGTAGGTTCTATTGATATGCAACACAGAAGTGGAAGCTGGCCTGATACCAGAACTGAAGAACCCAGAAACTTCTCCGTTCACTCCCAAATGTTTCTCTACAGGGAAAGTCAAGCAAAATGGAAGCAAGATGAAATTCTTACGTGTTATGTACCACATTCATAGACTGAAACAATTTTAGTTGAAGAATAGCATACATAGAAAAATGTAAGAAAACCATAAACAGACAAACAGCTTGGGAATTTTCACAAAATAAATTCTCCCAAGTAACTAACATACAGACCACCAAATAGATGGTCACAAGCCCCCAAAAGGCCCCCATTTAGGCCACTATATCATTACTTCCACCCAAAAGAGAACCAATTCACTGATGTCAATTACTATCAACTTATTTTTCTGGTTTCTGAAGTTTGTTTAAATAGAACCTCAGTATGGACTCAAATGTCTCTGATTCCATGTGATATTATAAGATTCACCCATGTGCAGCTGACAGCAGTAGTTGATCCTCATTACTGTATACAGCATTCTCCTATATAAATACAATGTATACAATTATTCCTTCTGTGTGTATTCTCTCTGATCACTCTGTTTGGGTTGTTTCCAGATTTTGCTCATTTCAAAGACATTGTTATGAACATTCTTGTACACATCTCTGGGCACACTGTGCTTGCATTACTTTGGGGAATGCATTTCCTGTGAATCCATGGGTACACATGTTCAGCTGCGTGCTAAAATTTCTTCCAAAAGGGTTGGAACTTAGCAAGATGAATTAAAATGCATATGTTAATGTTCAGGGCCAAGTACAGCCAACATATTCTAGAGACTGGGGAACCCCACTACTTCCAAAGTGGGAGTAGTAATACTATCAAACATGACTTGTTACAAAACTACAGTGGTTAAGCAGAGTGGTACAACAGTCCAATAAACAGCGGCATCTGTCATGCAGTCCAGAAATATATATGTATGAATACTTGATTTACAATAATGTGAGACAGTCGACAGTTGCAGAAAGGACAGCTTTTTTCCAATACATACTGTGACACTCATATTATATCCATATGGTAAAAAACAGATTTTGATCCCTGTCTCACGCCATACACAAAACCAATGCCAAAGTCTTGTCATCTTCACCAGGCAAGTGGTGAAATTGAATGGAGTTCCAAAGTCTGATCAGTAGCAAACCTTAGTTGTGTTGTGATTCAGATTGGTAATCTTCACAGAGATTAATGTTACATCTTTATGTTTACTTTGAAAAACTCATTTCCTTTTCCCACTTTGCCCCATTATTCCACTCTCCTCCCTCTTTCCAGTCTTCCCACCCTCCCACCGTATTTTCCTTCATTTATCTAACAGCACACATCAGGCATTAGGGCTTACAAACCAGCAGCCCATGTGACAAATATAACCTACAGAATTATTTAAAAATGCATTATGTTTAAATAAAACTGCGGCCAACATGATTGTGAGATTTCACATGAAATCCAGTAATGGGGCTTCTATTGAAAATATGGCAGATTTGGCCTCCATGGGCCAACAGGATTTCATAGCAAATGTCCGAAGGATTTTTGAAATGCTTGGATACTCAAGACAGAGCCCCTCTCAGAACCACCTTAATCCTCCCTGGGCATGCTCCACTGGTTCACATATCTGCCTGGCCCCTGCAGGAATTTGTATTTTAGATTCCTATTAGTACAAATGTTTGAATGGCACAGTTACACATAAAAATATGTTCCTAAAAATATGGACACAAAAATGTCAATATTGTTTTCTATTTACATACAGTGTTCAGTGTTCTATATATGGTAACTAAAAAGATTTTTCTTCTTCTTTAGATTTTGGGCATAAATCTCTTCTTGTTTTCACAGGAACATTAGCTCAAATTTGCAGATACCGTGTGCTGCAGATAAAATTGTTGCACTTAAAACCATATGTCACACTGAACTGTTCAAGAGGCACCAAGCCTTTTTCACTGGAAGATCTTTAAAGATATAATTTTATGCTCAGTTGAGATAGAAAAGAGCATTAGCCTTAAAGATAAACCTATTTACTGGAGAGACATTTCTCTAAATGATTTCACCAAATTAACAGGTAGAGAAGCATTAGTCTAGCATGTTAAAAGACAACTTTTAAAACTTACATGTGTCTTCCTTCAGATCAACCTGCTACTATAAGATAGGATAGATCAGGATACAACAGAGCCTGGCCCATTTATATTCACTTTTTAGAATTTGTAATAAAGATCTCAATTCATATAGTACCATGAATCATTTAATGCTTTATGGAAATTTTTTACTCTGTTTCAGACCATCATTGTACTATAGTTAGAAAAAGACCTAAAACTCTATTACCATTTCTCAGAGGTTAAAAAATATCAACTTGAGTTGTACAGAAAGTAGGTCATAAAGATGAAAATTCCTTTAGGAATAAGATACATTTCACTGCAAACACATAACTTGGGCTTTTCTTTTCAGACACAGAAGCACATAGTGGGAACATATGTTTTGTTTAAGACAATCGGACCCTTTGGGCCTTCTTCTCTTTAGAAATATATCTCAGGCAAAAGACAATTTAAATGACAACCAAACTGAACTCAGATTTCAGCCTTACAAAATTGGCTTCGTTTAGCTGTCTACTGTGTATAGAGATACACATCTATACTACTTTTTTCTCCTTCAAGTGAATATTAAGACAGGTAAGAAATAGAATTGGAAGCAACCACAGAGAATACCTTTGAACAATTTCCTTGCTCAAAGATGCCCAGAACCCCAGTACCTCTTAACCAATCTAAGTATTGCAAACAACAACACTAATGTTGTAATATTCTACATGAAATATTTACATGGGAGTAAACAAAAAGAATGGGTAGTCAGTCTGGAGTACCTACACATGCATCCAATATAAGACATTTCTGACTGAGTAGTATCAGAACTATAAATTGTTCCCATTAGCATTAAGATACAACTACTTTGGGGAATGAGACCTATTACCAGTTTCTCACTGTGCCCAGTTGTTTAGCTTTGACCCTCAGCCATTTCTTTGCTTCTACTGTCGCAGTTGTTTATTTTTAATTGTTTATTTATACATACTAGGGATTAAACTCAGGGGTGCTCAGCCACTGAGCCCCATCCCAGCCCTTATTTTGTATTTTATTTTGAGACAAGAGCTCACTAGGTTGTTAAAGTCTTGCTAAATTGCTGAGGTTGGCTTTGAACTAGTGATCCTCCTTCCTCAGCCTCCCTAGACACTGGGATTACAGGTGTGTGCCAATACACCTGGTTCCTGATTGTTCATTTTGAGCTCTAAGGTTCTATTCCCCACCCTCTCCTTTCTGCTTCTTCCATTGCCCTAATGTATGGGATGAGAAAGAACAATGAGATGGTTCTGAAGATGTGAAATGTGGTTAGGAAACAAAATACAAAAGGAAGGCCACTTTCATAGGCTTCTAGAATTCAGTATCAACCCCTTCCTTCCTTTCGCATACACTTACTTCATAACCTGTTCTGTGAAGCCCTCTAGCTCCTAAACACACTTAAACATCTACCTAACTCTTCCTCTGTGGGGCCAGGACATCCAGATTGAACACTGATCTTCCAGCCATGCTCAACGGCCATATCCCCTTCTTTAACTTTAATGGGTTCCCATCAGCTTTTTCTCGTTCTTGATCCACAAGTCCCCATGAACTCTTCACAATTTACCACCTTACTTTGCAGTCTTTAGATTCCCAATCAATAAATACTTGACAAGTCTCAAACACAAAAGGTCATATGAAAATTTCCTCTTATATTGGCACTACACTAAATCCAAATTAATATACCTGATAAACTAGTTGTCCAGCATTTAGTGCCCTCTTCCAGTCATCATGTGTGAAGTGATAAAATGGCACCCACAAGTCGATGGCTTTCAGGTTTGTAGGACGCCTAAGCTGCACAGCATATCTCTGCTTTGGTCCTGGTCCTGCCCTCTAAAGCATTGGCTTTAATTTCCTTATAGTCAAACTTTAATGTGTGTATGTGTATGCATGTGCAAATAGACAACAATCGAATCTATCCAATTCTCTTTGTTTTCTGTGTTCCCCAAGCCCATCTGTCTCTTCCTTCTTTGCAAAGTCAATATCGCTACTTGGGTTGTACTTTTCACCGCATTTCTCTCTCCACAGACACCATACGGATACCCATGTTTCTGTTCTTATGCTTCATTCTCTTTGCTGGTTTCTGGGCTTCAACTGGCAGATACATTCTGTGCTTCTTCATCCCTGGAATGCTTTCCTGAAGACTTTCTTCCACTTTCCTTTCAGCACATTGCTTCTTGAAAATCATGTTCACAATAAATATTAACCATTTCCTGCCCTTCCCTTTTCTCCTTAACACCCATATCTCTCTTTTCCACATCCATACGCCCACCAGCTCCAACGACTTTCATTAATGCTGCCACTTATGTTTCCATCTGCCCACTGGGTATTCCCAACCGGAGATTTTACAGGCACTTCAAAAGCAGTATGTTTAACCCCAGATTTATATCTTCCTTTCCCCAAACATTCTCCCTCTCCGATACCTCCCCACCAGATCAACGCATTACCTAGACTAGTTAACCTTAGCTTTCCTTCCTTTATTCTTCCTCTTCAGAAGGCTGAATGAGTCGTAAATAGTGAGTTAGCGTTTAGCTTTTGCTTCGTGACGACAACCAGCTTCATTTCTCAGACGCTTGGGAAGAGCAGAAGCACAGGCAGTCTGTCTTCACTTGGGGGTTTCATTTGCATCTCTTGGTGAATCATCTTCCCAATCAAGAGAAGGAAGGAGGAGTGGCTGTGAATTTGCCTTTAGATGAGATTCACTGGTGTTCACATTCCCATTTCAGAAAGAGCAAGTCTGCATCAATTTTAATTAAAAATCTTAAGACATCAATTCACCTACTCAGACATTAATTCTGCAGAATGCTCTTCCTAATTAACACACTAGGTGTATGTTGCTGCACTCATCTACATGGGGCTGGTACTAGGAATGGAGTCACAAATTGACTTTATTGGTAAAGATAAATTTTATTAAAGTATGATCTCCATGTAGCAAGCAATTTTAAGTATATACTTTAATGTGCTTTTGTAGCTGTATACACCTTGTATTACTCCCTTCACAATCAAGATACAGAACATTTCCATAAAACTAGAAAAATTCCTTACGCTCCCTTAGGATCACTTATCGCTCCTTAGCCCCAAGGAAAATACTTATCTGCATTTTGTCACGTTTTCTAGAATGTCAGTGCTACTGACGCTGTCTTCCTTTGTGCAGCATAGTTTTTTGTTTGTTTGTTTGTTTTGAGATTACAGCCCTTTGTTCCATGGATCAAGATCCATGGAACACAAAACACAAGTGTTTTGTTTCTGAGTAGTTTTCTGTTGTATGAACACAAAACATGCTTATCCATTCACCTGGTGATGGAATTGGGGCTACAGTGTGTAGATAATAAGAATATTCATGACTTCCTTTGTGTAAATATGTCTCTATTTCTCTTAGATACCTAAGAGTGGAATTAGAGGACTATGTAATAAGTGTTACACTTAACTTGATAAGAAAGTTCCAGTTCTCCAGAGAGGCTGAAATACCACATTCCCATCAATAACGCCAATTCAGTGAAGTGTGAGTCTATGTTCGAAGTGTTTTTCTCACAAACAGCATATAGCTGTGTCTTGTTTATAGTCCAGTATTACACCATGCTTTTTACCTATGTCTTTAGACTGTTCATATCCAATACAGTTATCTGTGTGGTTAGGGCTATATCAGCCATCTTGATTTCTTCTTCTATTTATTTTCTGTAGTCTTTGTTTCCATTTCTTTTTCTGTCTTCTTTTGGATCAATTGTATATTTTTACTATTCTATTTTATCTACATTAATATGATTTTATATTCTCAATACTTAATTTTTTTGGTCATTTGTATCTTTAACTTATAATAGTCTACCTTCAAGTAATATTGCATCACTTCATGAATAATGTAGAAACCTTAAAATAGAGCACTTGATGTCTCTCTCCACCATTTCCAATTATGCACAATTATAGATAACCTGAAGCTTTGTTCTTTATGATTATTATTTCAGTCTTTTTTTTCCTTTGCCTATGCCAGTTTACATAGTTTCTGATGCTAGATTTTCAAGTTCGCAAATTTCTTCTTCTGCAGTATCTAAATTTCTTCTCCTCTGCTTTGGTGATTTTTTATTATGTTTGCATCTCTAGAGTTAGGTTCTTTTTATTGCTTCCTATTTGACTTATATTTTTCCTTAAATACTTGAGCATATTCATAAGCCTGCTAATTGTCTGCTAATCTCACAACCTCTGTAATGTGTATTTATTTCTATTTATTGATTTTTTTACCTGTGTTATATGTTTTATTTTCTTGCTCCTTCATATATATAATTTTTATTAGATGCTAGACAGTGAATTTGATAGTGTTAAAAGCTAGGTTTTGTCGGCTCTCTTAAAGAGTTTTGGACTTTGTTCTAGCAGGAGTTCTGTTACTTGCAGTTCAGCTGCATCCTTTGGAAACTTGCTGTTAAACATTGTCGATGGCGCATGTGGAGTGACCTCTACCCAGGTCTAGGTTAGACTGCCTTCCCTCTGTGGAAGTTTGAGGAGTACCTCACACACAAAGCTCGTGTGTTCCTTCGAAGCAGCAGCGTCTGGCTTGAATTTTTATCTAACATCTACAACAGTTGCTTGTCATGTTTTCGTTCCCCATTTTTCAAGTTGTGCCCCCTTCTGTAGACTTGTGTGGTACAAGGATAAAATACTACATTTGCGGGAAGAAGTCTAACATCTCTTTTCAAGGAGACATAGGGTAGTGACTTCTCCAAATTTTTTTGCTTACAAGGAGGAAAAGATTATCTTTACATAGGAAAAAATAACTCTTATCCCAAAATTTACTCTTAGTCAAATGAAAATATGCCAAAAGACTTAGATCATTATTTTTCTTTTTCGTGGGTGGAGTTTATCCATTATCATCCATGCCATTTACTTATGTAACAGTTGAATATTATATATGTTATATCAGTTAGTTATTTCTGTGTAACAAGACCTGTAAAATTTTAGTGGCTTAAAATAAAAGACACATGTGTGTGTAAGGAAGTGGGTACTAGAACTTGAACCCAGATCTTCGTGCATCCAGGTGAGCACCTTACCACTGACCTACATTCTAATTCACAACACTGTTTTTTATTTGTTTCTTTGTTTGTTTGTTTCATGAATCTTTGGGTCAATTAACCAGTTCTGCTGAGCACTGGGGCTCATTCACTGTGGTCATCTGTAGATCTATTAATTGTCTTTGGATTCTTGGCTGTTCTCTCTCCTATAGCTTGTGTCTTTGCTAGTATGACTAGACGGACATGCCTTTACACCATATGTTTGGTATTTGGTCCCTTAATGGCGGCAACTTTCCAAGGGAGGAAGTGGAATCATTGACTTCTTGAATTGAAACACACTGCCACTTGTCTTCTTTTATCCAGTGCAAGTCATAGTGCCAACCCCTACTCAGAGTTTAGAGGACCAGATACAACCCCAATTGTCATTCAATCTCCTGATAGAAACAGTTACATCACCTTGCAAAGAGTTTAGACACAAAAAGCTGTGGAAAATAGGGGTCGTTTTGACAATTCATCTATTATATAACATTATCTTTATAAAATGATCTTATTTTGGGAAGCTAACTAGACTCAAAATGATTAGTAATCTTAAGTTTTCTCTGCTAAGCTTCACTAATCGTTGACTCACTGTAGCATATGGGCAGTGGGAACACCAGGAAATCTCATTAATCAGTATCTATATCTGTCCCTTAGCCTCTGCTTACTAAGGTCTCCATCTCCTTCATTGCACTTTTTCCCAAATTTTGCAAACAGATCATAACTCATGATCCAACACACTGCATTCTATGGAACTCATCCAGAGTGTCTTGGGGAAAACCTTTTTTTAATGCTTTATACTTCCACCCCACAGTCACCACATTTTATCTTTCATTTCAGCTATTTAATTATTTGATCCTCTTTAGATTTCATAATCTGTGAGGTCAAAATTATGTTTATTTTTGCTTTGTGCCTCCTTCAAGCTTAATTTGGAATTTTTTACAAAATAGTTCTACCTTTAAATACAGTGAAAAATTGATTGACGCATATGTATTGTGGCTATTTTTCTAGTGGGCAGGAAGAAAACTTTAATTGTAATTATAAGCAATATTACAAATATTAACAGCTATTATTTATTATGTTCTGTGTCCAAACATTGTTCTTAAACTTTTTTAAATATTAAGTTAAGAAAAACTGGTAATTCTTTGTTGTTGCCCTCCTCTTAATTTTAGTCCATATTAAAATTTTTCAGCTAATATGTGATCTTGCCTTGTCATTTTGGGAAGAGGAAAGATTAAGGCTTTGATGACAGAGAATACATTCAAATCTTTTACTGCTACTTCTAAAATACTATGTATCTTGAAATTCTTTACCTACAAAATGGAAGTTTACCAATATTTAACTCATAACAAAATAAGAAGATTAAAAGAAATAAAATATATAGGAAGCTCAACATATAGATGGGATCTGTTACATATTTACTTAATTCTCTTGTTCTCTCAGAATGCAAATCTGATTTGATGGCAAATACTACAGAGCACAGATAGATCTTCCTAATTTTACAGACATGACTTGGAAAGAAGACGGAGGAGGGAAGAGTTTTGCTTTTTGTTTAACTCAAATCTCTTTGTACATTCACCTGGGCGTTTGGAGAGAGATCTTGTCAAGCATATGAAGAGCTGAGGACCACCATGGAATGACTTTCCACCATTTGCAAAGGAGGATGGACTGCTCTCCCTCTGCAGGTGCAGATTCAGACTAAGAGCCAACACAGGGTGCACTAAGGAAGGTATTTTTGTTCCCTCTCCTTCCAGTGAGCCTGATGACCCATATCCATTGCTCAAAAATCTTTCATTCACCTTCTTCTTTCTCTTTCAATCTTCTCTTCTCTTGTAAGTTATAACTGATCTATATTTAGAATTTTTCACACTTCTCACAATTACCCACCTCTAAATCACTAAGAGATATTTCAGATTTTTTAGAACTCTTTTTATCAAAAATGCTACTTTTTGACTGCAGTAAATGTCTACTTTTCCCCTCATAGCATAACAGCATATCTGAAAAGATTTGAAGGGAGAAGCCTAGAGGACATTGGAAGGGGAGTGGATATGATAGAATAATATTCCATCAAAAATTGTCCCTAACCTAATTCCTCAAACCTATGGATATGTTACCCTAACTGTAACTGTCTAAGGGCCCTTGCAGGTCAAGTCCAGGTAACTGAGATGAAGAAATGATCCTGAGTTATCCAAATGGGCTCACCTCAGTCATCACTCCAGGCTGTGGGCAGAGTAATGAGCCAATAGAAGAAAGTTCAGAGAGCATGTGATGCTCCTGGCTTTGAAAATTGAGGACAATGCCCCTGGCCAAGGAATTTTCTAGACACTGGCATTCTCTAGACACTGGAAAATAGAAAGCATGAGAATCTGCCCTGAACGCTCCAGGAAAGCATACAGCCTGCCAACACCTTCACGTTAGACTAGCAAGAACATGTTAGACTTCTGACCCACAGAATATAAAGTTATAAAAGTGTGTTGGAAATAGATAACGAACATGGTGGGGAAGGACAAGGCGAGTAGCAGAGGCATCTTCCAAGAGAGCCCAAACTGTTTCCAGATGCTCATTTTGGTCATCCATTTCCCAGACTTGGGAGAATTCTTTACGGAGTCATGGAATATAGCCTCTCTCAAGAGGATGGAAATTTCTCTCCAAGGTAACACCTTCAACAAGAGCCTTTTCTTTCCCTTCTTAATATGGTATCTTTATTCATATGCATATTTGAGATTAAATTTCAAAACAGAGTAAGAGAAGCAGACATGGCATCGGCACGCAACATAAGAGGCCCCCAATTCTCTATCATTGACCACAAACATATTTCTCGCCTGCTGCGTGGAAGACAGTCCTGGAGATAAGGAGAGTAACACTCGACTTTTGCCCTCAATGAAATACTTGTTTGATTCTTTGATTAGTCTTTTTTTTCTAAATCATTGCTTTTAGGAGGAACTACTAAATGACCCCAGAACTTAACATTTTCCCATTCTATGCTCTGGAACAGTCTTGGTTTTTCCCAGTGACCATGGACCCTAGAAAGTACCACATCACCAACATAGAACTCTGTCTTGTTCTCCATCCTGTACCCACTGAGGCAAGATTTTCTAAAGCATTACATTTTGGGAAGACTCAACAGAAACTGGAACAGCCAAGGGATGGGCATTAGCAGAAAGTCATAATCTCTTGAGTTCTGGCTAAAGAAGGCCACATCGTGCATTCCCAGCCAACTGACCTAAGGTGTAGACAGTCCCTTACAAATGTCAGTTATGTAGACAGGAAATAGGAGATTATTTTTCTAGCAACAATAATAAAAAATTACATTTTTCAAGATACTGGTGAAAATCAGCCTGTAAGAGGTAGATGATAGAGATGAACCCATCTCTGATACCTTATTGTTACGTGATTTTTAAAGAGCACCTAAACTTCTGTGAGCTCCTGTTTTCTCAGTCTTCAAAATATGTAAAATAAGTATCCGAATCACAGAAATGTTGTCCGAATTGGCTTATACATGTAAAAGATTTAAGAGCACCTAGTGGTACCGTATAATATCAATGAGAAGTCTTTTATTCAGTCTTTCATTTGTTCAAAATCTGCTTGGCATTTGCAAGCTCAGTGGCACAACCCGTGACTATGACTCCATACTCCTCAGAGCTGCTGCCTTTCAGATTACAGGAGTTGCAAATGGAGAGTGCAGTGACGTGCTCTGACGGAGCAATTATAACAACGCTGTCATTTGTTTTTGCTTCGTTTTCACACGTTTCATCACTAACTCCTTTGGAGAATAAGAAAGTGTCTAGCACATCAGCATTTTTGGAAGCACATCAGGATCTGAGCTGCTGACTAGCAATATCACTGGAGGAGAGAATCTCTACTCCCAGAACCTGAGATGAGTGTTGTCTGTCCCAGTTTTACAAACTAGAAAAACAAATAACTCCAATAACATTTTTTGGTCAATATTTTTCTGATGTTGGAATTCTGTTGGAAATATTCAAGTTCAATGGAATTTATAAATTCTTGAAGGTAAGACTATGTCTTTTTAAATTTTCTGTGCTCCAGTTCATAGTAAAGGTGTATGTGTGTTGGTTTGTTACAATAAGAAAACTTTATTAGGGGCTGGAGTGGTAGCTCAGTGGTTACAGTGCATGTCTGGCATGCGTGAGGACCCAGGTTCAAACCCTAGCACCACGTACACAACTAAGTGTTGGAGCAGCGAAAATCAGATGAAAAACTAAATATAATTGATTCTCTCTCTCTCTCTCTGTCCCTCTCTCTTAAAAAGAAAAGAAAGCTTTATTATACAGGTGAGAATTAGGATATGAATTTTAAATTACAAAGTTACTAAAGTGTGTTTAACTTGCTTTGTAAGAAAGCTAACCCTCTACCAGTAATTCTCAACCCTGGATGCTAAATAGAATGAACTAGGAAGTATTTTTAAAAATTCCTATATATTTACAGAAATGTCTAGGATGGAGCCCAAACAATAATGGGAATTTTAAAGAGTTTCTTGAGTGATTTTAATGAGTTGCAAAATATTCCCCACCTTACTGATTCCTGCTGCAAAGTGTTGGTAGTACATTAGGATCACCAAGGGGAGCTTTAAAAAACATTCTGACAATGCCCACTGCATGCATCAGATTTATTAACTAAGAATGAGGTGGTAAAATCCAAGCATGAGTATTTTTTTTAAGACAGTGAGAGAGAGAGAGAGAGAGAGAGAGAATCAATTTTAATTTTTCATGTGGCTTTCATTGCTCCGACACTTCATTGTGTACGTGGTGCTGGGGCTTGAACCCTGTGTCCTTGTGCATGCCAGGCAAATGCTGTAATCACTGAGCTACCCATCCAGCAAAGCATCAGTATTTTTTTTTAAAGAGAGAGGGAGAGTGAGAGAGACAGAGAAAGAGAGAAACAACTTTATTTAGTTTTTCACATGGCCTTAGTTGCTCCAACACTTAGTTGTGTACGTGGTGCTGGGGTTTGAACCCGGGTCCTCATGTTTGCCAGGCAAGCGCTGAAACCACTGAGCCACTGCTTCAGCCCCAGCATCAGTATTTTTTAAAGCTCCCCAACGTGTGCTCCCTGAGTCAAGGCCTAGAGCCTGTCCCATGTCAGTGATGTAATGATTCTGATGCACATGAGGCATCAAATAACCCACTCTGCACCCTGCTACTGAAACTCTCCACAGCTTGGACTTGTATTAGATGTCTCATCTTTGTCTCATGTATGGAATCAACAAAGTTACTTTCAGGTTCTTTCATCCCTTTACTAAGGTGAATACTGCATCAGTGATCAGAGGATTACTTCTAATGCTTCTGATGTATTTGCTTTTGCAATATTTTGAGATCCAACGGTCTATTGTGAGCAGATACTAATACCATTCCATGTAAGTAAACTTTGTTCTGGAGCTGTTCCTGAGTAGTTTATGGTTTCACGAGCATTGGGGTCACTCTCCCTTTGCTGGAAACTTTAACTCTGTGGATGTGTGACATTTTAGGGATTTTTAAGCTATTCACTTGGCCTTGGGTAATCCTAAACCCTTCATGCATGCTCCCCATCTTTAATATCTGCAGATGCCAGGAGGTCTTTTGAATTCTAGAGAGAAGTTTGGGAACCACATCTCTTTGGCTATCATTGTTCTAAAGTTCAAACATGTCAGAACATTAGGGAAGTTTCAGAGAAGCATCACCTTATCTTGCAATTTCCATTCCTTAATTAGAACTGGCATTAGTTGACTCAGGACATTTCATCCAGTAGCAGCAGAAGCACTGGTAGTTTGAATAGTCCCACTTGATAATAATTATAGCAGAACCAGAGATTGTTATGCATTTTATGACATGGTCTTTACTCAAAGACTTGTATGAAGAAATACAACATCCCCATCATAACACAGTAATACTAAAATATTCTTCTGGTTTCTATTTTGCTCAGGGTTATGAGTGGTTTTTATTTTGTTCTGAATTTGTTTACCTGCAATTTAGGTGAGTTCCATTTCCATGAAGATTGGCCTTGTAGTGTCACAATCTGACCCTCTCTACCATGATCTCATCGACTTTTCAAAAAAGTGTTTTGAATTGCAAAGCTCTGGGTAGAATAACATGGCTTTAATTTTTAAGGTGGAAAGGGGGTCACAAATTTGATCTCACCTTAGGGTTCATATGTATATGTGTAGATAGATGATAGATAGAGACATACAGACATCTAAAGATACACAGGGGTGTGTGTGCACAAACCTCAGCGTGTCTACAGTCCACATGGTCACAGTGCCCAGAGGAGGAAGAAGTACCTCACAGCCTGCTTTCTTTACCTTTCTTTGCCTTTTATTTGGACCACCAAAACTGGCAATGACATTCAGGGCTTGTTCTTTGACCCCTCTTACAGTGGAAATAAAATGATAAATACCAACTTCTGGACCATGCCTACATCACTAGAGATGGGAACACAATGACTAAAGTGGGACAGACCAAGTACCCACGAGCAAATCGCCCTTCACCCAGGGCTGGGATCCAGTGAGGTAGAATTTCCACAATAATAAGGATACCAGTTTCCTTTGTGCCTTCTCTTCTCGGATCTCTGATAGTACTGTGTTCAATGGAAACAGACTGCTGCTAAAGCCCTCAGACTCCTCTAATTCTGAAAGCCTAATTTTAGATGACTCTTTTTTGTTGTTGTTTTTCTGAGTCTGATTTATTTTTAACATGATGCTCTCTAGATTCACCCATTTTTCTGCAAATGACATAATTTCATTCTTCTTTATAAGTGAATAAAACTCCATTGTGTATATATACCACATTTTTGTCTATTTGTCCAGTCACCTAGACTGACTTCATAACTTGGATAGTGAATTGTGCTGCTATAAACATGGGTACGCATGCG
Source organism: Aplodontia rufa (assembly GCA_004027875.1). Classification (NCBI taxonomy): domain Eukaryota; kingdom Metazoa; phylum Chordata; class Mammalia; order Rodentia; family Aplodontiidae; genus Aplodontia; species Aplodontia rufa. The sequence goes on from PVKS010005816.1 coordinate 55,917, forward strand.
TCTCTGAAGTATGCTGACTTTAGCTCTTTTGGATAAATACTGAGGCAAGGTATAACTGGTAGGTCTGTCTTTAATTTCTTGAGAAACCTCCATATTGAGTTCCATAGTGGCTGTACTAATTTACATTTCCACCAAAAAGGTTCTTATACACCGTAGATGACTCTTCCTACTTTCAGAGAGAATGGAATCCAAGGAGCGATCCTAAAGTCATAATCCCAAAAAGATAAATTTGCTTGCACATGTAGGACTGGCATTTATAAGAATGATGTAAAAACCCATTTCCAGGATCACGAAGCTCAGAAGTTAGCATTCATAAATATCATCTTGGATATGTATCAGAAATGCAGACTCTCCGGTCCCTCATTTCTGATTCATGTCATTGCACATGATTCTGATGTGATCATCCTGTGGAACTAAGGTATATATTTATTATCTCTTCTCTTAGCTTATTTTGGTTACCAGCTAACCCTGAGAAACAAACCTGAAAGGCAAGTGAGGTTCTATTTTAGTATATCCAGGTATTTGAATTGTGATTAGATAATGAGAACACATCTATTCATTAAGCAAATAATAGATGAACTGCTGCTCAGCTGAGAATTGTGTAAGGTACTAACACAAAGTCAAATAAAATTCAATCTCTACCCTGGAGAAATTTAGTTTATTGGAAGAAAATGATATGAATTAATCAAATATAGTGATATAAAAAGTGTTATCAATGAACTTAGGGCACTACAATTTACACTGCAAGGGAAGATTTAATAGATGATGGGAGATGAGCTTTGTTTAAATAATTGCTGGGAATTTCAAGGCATGGAAAAGAAAAATTTTGAGAAATAGGGCAAATTGCATATAAAATTAAGGAGGTAAGAAATTGTTTTTTATAGTACCATTATGTCATGAATTTCATCAAATTTGGAAAAATGCTTCCAGGATCCAGTGTCTGTTCACAAGACAAGCTTTTCAGACCACTCACCACAACTGGAGCAGAAAATTCCAGAGATTCACAACAGCTAAGATATGACATCATCAAGAGAAGAATGGATAAAGAAAATCATGGATGGATGCAGTCCATGCATGGTGTACATGCATTGAGAAATGTCATGGTGAATCCCATTAACTTGTATAATTAGTATGCATTAATAATTATGATAATAAAATTAAAGTTAAGAAAAAAGAAATTGAGTTTGAACATATGTGATCAAAAAATTGAGAAAATATAAAGAACACCTAAATAAATGAAGAAATGAACTATATTCCTAGATTAGAAGACATAGTATTTAAAAGATAGTCATTTTTTTCCTAAATTGAGTCATAGCTGACAGCAATGATAATCAAAATCCATGAAGTTTTGGAAAGCTCAGTAAGCTTATGTACTCTAAAAATTTTGTGCAAATGTTAAGGCTAAAATAATCAAAGATAATTTTGATGAAGGTAAACAGTTACAGCTATAATGACTCAGGTAGTGTGATTTTGTAAAGATATCTAAGCAGACCAAGGTAATAAGGATGAATATAATAAAATAAAAAAGCAGACCCAGATATGCAATATTTTTCGATTTATAAGGAAATACTGCTATATTTCAGTGAAGAAAAGATGGACTTTTTAATATACAACATTATGCCCATTACCCACATAGAAAAGCATACATTTTTAATCATATCTCATTCTATGGATAAAAATTAATTCCAGAAGGACCACAGATAAATAAGCTTTCTGCTAAATAATATTTCCTATGCCAATATTTGTTTACAAAACAAACCAAAATGAAAAAGTTGATAAATGGGTTCACATTAAAACTGAAAGTTGATATTTATCAAAAGACTATGTTAGAAATTGATAAGACAGGCAACAAAGTAAAACTTTTTTGCCATAAAGTAACCAAAAACAGGAATCTTATACCAAATAAAGAGCTCCTCAAAAAAAAAAAAAAAGCCAAAGAAAATAAGTAAGTTTTAAAAAAAATGTTCAAAATATTTGAGCAGGCATTTTACAAAACACAAACAAAAAAATCCAAATTGTCAGTCAGCATATGAAAATGGAATCCATCTAATCAGTCATCATGGAATGCAAATTAAAACCAGAAAAAAAAAAGCTAAACCTAAATGGCCAAGATTGAAGATACTGACAATTCTAAGTGCTGACAATATGTGAATGAAGAGGCACTCTTCTAGAAAAAAAAACAACTTAAACATTTGGGGAAAGTATTTGGCAGTGTTAACCAAGATGAGTATTCCTACAACCCAACAACTTCCCTCCCAGGAATACACCCAACAAAATTAAGTACATATTTGTCCCAAAGACAAATAAAAATGTTCATAATAGCACTCTTTATAATAACCTAACAATGAAAAATTCAAGCAGGCAAGATAAACAGTGATAAACCCATACAATCAACTCTCATACTGCAATAAGAACATACAAATCACTATTTTACCTAACCTACTTAGACATGAAGTTTATATTGGAACAAAAGAAGGCCTACCAAAAGAATCATACCTTTATTCTATCCACCCAAATTTCAAAAGCAAAAATTGCTAAAGGAGGGCAGTAGACATCCTGTGAGTGTCACTCTCGGGGGGCAAAGTTGAGAAAGTTCTTCAGAGTGCCAGAATATTCTTTTTTTCATGTGTGGTGACTGTGCAAGCATGTTTACATTTGGAAAATCCAGTGAACTGTGCAAAGAGCTCACACTTCGGTACGTGTGTTACCTTTTAATTAAAATTCGGCTCCATGGTGAGCCACATACCATTCTCTCAGAGGGACATGGCTTTTTCTAGCATTGTGTTGGAAGGAGACATCCTTCCTGCTGGACTTTGTTTCCTCTTGGATAATGCTTTCAACAATAATACTGCAGCAATTTGCATTTAGAGAAAGAGAGATCACTGCACAAGGGCAGGAAAAAGAGCAGGAAAGTCTTACACGTGTGTAAAGGGAGACAGGGGGTGGGTTGGAAGATAGAAATCATGGGATGTGAAGATCAGTTGTCTGTAGGAAGAGGGAGAAGGAAGATGAAAGTCACTCAAAATTTCTAGCTTGGTATGTTTGAGTAATTATGCAGCTAATCAGATGAGCCTTTAACAGATATTTTTTAAAACAGGTTTTGTGCGAGGTTATTACAGGATTATTTGGATGGTCCTATTTTTATGCTATTGAAAATGAGGGTTGGGAACTTAGTAAAAATGAAGAATATGATTCTCTTCAAATGCATTTTTATGACTACAGCTTTGAGAATTGGTGCAGCCACCCTTCTGCACCCAGGGGAAATATGTAGCATAGATGGCCGGAAGCTGGGGCCACAAGGGGAGGAGATTCCAGGCAAGGAGCTCATGTGTCATTTATCTCAAATGCTGTCATTTGACATGTTTCTACTGTGTCCAAACTGTCAGCTGACCTAAGTAACCACCATTTTGTCTAGTCCTTTGATATCTATTTTCTATATAAAAATTATTATTAGAAGTGACAAATATTACCTGGTGTTCCATGGAATTTAATTTATCACTCCCATCTGAACTATAGTGTTATCAGCAAACAGAATCACACTGAATCTGTCATAATGACAGTTATTCTAGAAATATTTTACAGCTTAAGTAAAATCAATGTTAGCTCATGGTGTTTATAGCCTCACATGTGAATATCACAGATCTCAATCAGATACTCATAATAATCTCCTGGAAAATAAATAGTTCTGAGAAAAAATGCACATTTTAAAATTAAATATTCTCGAGCTTATATAAGATTACCAGGAAATACTTATAAATTATCCTAGTTGCTAATATTATTATAGTTTTTCTAAAGCCTATTCCATTTTCCTGGAGATCACAATGTGTCCTTTGAATTCATACAAACAAGAATAATTAAAAAAAGAAACATATTCTACTTGCCTTTGGTAGATCCACTGTTCTGACTATATTCTGATATTTAACAAATCACCCCTAAAACTTAGTGGCTTAAAACGGTTATTTTACTTTATCCCACAGTTCATGGGTTAGGAGTGTGCACACACACACACAAAGATATATGTTGACATATTTATCCAGAGTAATATGTAGATATATAATACATATGTGTGAGCACACGTCTATAATGTATGCACTATGTATATATTGTACATATAATATATATGTAGTCTATATATGCTACTACATATAGTATATAACAATGTGTGTATGATTATAATATACATAGTATTGTGATATATATATTTGGAGGGGGTACTTTTCAGATCACTTATCCTCCTGAGTTTTACACTGTGAACTAAGTACCTGGTGATCTTTTGGAAGTGTTATCCCACTCCACAGTGCAGCATGACAAAATGGCTTTTAAATCATGCACATTGCAGGCAAGCTTTCTAGTCATCTAAAAACCATCAAAATTGAATGAATAGTAATCACTATGAGCAGTTTTTTTGATGTAGATACAACAAATAGTAAATTTCCAAGCTAGAGTTTCAGAAATGAACCTGTGCCACAATCATAGCTTGAGTTCCAATACTCATTTTTCTTCACATGATCAGCCATTCTGAGCTGGCAGCTGAAAAGAGCAGAGACGATCACCAGAATGTGATTGGGCAGAGCAGGACTGGTGCTGGCAGGATGCACAGGTCTGCTTTTCAATCATCTTAATAGCAGCCTACAGAGCCAGAGCACAAAGAACCTGATTGGTATTTGTCTGGTACTGATTAGAGATACTTGTGTAAGACATTCATTTGCATTGTTCTTAAGAAGTAGTGACCTGTCCAAAAGGAAGGGTTGGGGATCCTGAATTCAGACATGCTTCCATATATTCAGCAAGAACATAATACCATATTCTACCTAAAGCATTTTATTGACCCCACAGTGCCCTGAGGATTAGGTCCAAATTCCTCTGTTGGCATCTTAAGCCCTTGATCTGCACCTGCCTATATCTCCAGTCCTTTCCCCATCGCCTCAGAGTCCAACTGAACTGAACTCTTTGTTGTATTCATCTCTGATGCTTCCATCTGTTTCTCTCTATAGGTATCTCCTTTGGTTGAGGAACCTGGGAAATTTCCTGGGAAGCCCAAACCAGCAAGTAGATATGAAGCTGCCCTGTGCCAGTGTTTAATTGCATCTAATGTGCAGGTAAGATCAGCCTGGGTCTCAAGGAGATGGGTTGACATAGCTGCTATCCACAGTGGAGCTGCTGAGAGAGAATCCAGCTCATGTGAGCCCAGGCAGGAGATGCTAAGGCAGCCCAAACACAATCTAGAACACTCCGCCAGAACCTCAGGGAGAAGGGCATTAGGCATAAAGCAGGCATGTATGTGAGTCAGCTGGTACCACAGCACCCAGAGGTCATCTCCATTCTTCTGCAACTCTAACTCCAAGAGGATGTTTGTGCTTACATCATACTTCCTAGGAGTCTCAGGTAAGGAGTGAAAGTTCAGGACAGAAGGCGAACTTCCCTGATGTAAGATACTGTGAAAACTCATCATAAAAAACATGGAAGATGTGCCTGGTAACATTTTTATGCTGAATCAAGTGTACCTTTATATATGGTTTCATGTGAACATCTGAATAAACTATAGAATTTCAAAAAATCTCAAATACAAGTAATTTTTAAATCAGAACTGTAGTTACCTCAGAGATGTCACCCAGACCTAAGGAAAGACAAAAACATTGCAAATTATTTTAGGTCCATACTTCAGGGGCAGAGAGAAGCTGGGCTACCAATAGCAGTAATATCTGTCAATACAGGATTAGATTATTTTGTCCCTGATTAAAAACGATGGTCTCTGTGAACAGTTCTTATTTCATAAATGACTAACTTAGAACATCAGAAGCTGTCACTCAGGAGGCTGAAGACTGGATCTTTTGAGGCTCAAAATGATCAAGTAGAAAAAACACTGAAATACACTCAGCCCAAGTGTAAGAGTTACCAGAATCTTTAAGAGCCACCAGAAACCTGGGGGTTTGACTTTGAAACACTGTCTACTGCCTCTGGACTAGAGGGGAGAGAGAAAGCTTACAGGAGAGCAAAGTGTCAGTGAAGGCAGTCCCATTTGCGAAGGGCTTCAGAGGCGAGGGCTCTCCTCTGCCAGGTCTAGGAAATGCCTGTTTATCCACAGCTTAAGTCTTCAGGGCTTCTGGAGAGAAGTGGACAGAAAGCCATTGACCTTTTTAGGCAGAGAAGAACAGAGGATCACTTGGGCTAAAGTAAGAGAAAAGTGCCCTGCCCTGGCAGCAAGACAGGTGACCCCAAACATAAAAGATCATTAGACCAAAATCATTCTGCCATGTTGATTATAATATCAAACATTTTGATACCAAAGATTTTAGATTTTGATGAAGAAAGAGTGCTTATTTTCAGTACAGCAATTAATCCTCATTGGGGAAAATCCCACGCATTTTCAAATTGACGTTCATTTGAAGGGAAGTAGCAAATCAAAGCCTGAAATTGCCTGGGCCACCCAAAACACCCAGAATTACCCATCAATACATCCTTCTTGTTCATATGCTGAAGGCCTTATTTATTTGATCTGAAAAATTGGGATATCTGTAACTCAACCCCTTAGATATCTGGGCTCATCTTGCTTTCAGGTATCCCCCAAAAGCTACACATATGAGCATTGATACATAATTTTGTGAACATTAGAGCAGTGAGCTCAATATAGAGGATCAGATTGTTTTGATAAGGATGAGAGTAGCCACCCATAGCAGAGGAACAAATGTAGAATGCAGAGAAAGAGGCAGAAAAAGGAACAAGAGGAAACAAGACAAGCATTATGTTTGTTTCTTCCATCACTACAGAAATGTTCTAACGACCATAAAAATTCACAGATAAGAATGAAATTTTGCCTTATTACTCATTTCAGTTTAATAGAAGCCAAGTATGAACTGAGAAAACCATTTCCATGTACAGAAGCAGTCTTCAGAGAGCATTAGCCAAAGAAAGAATAGATCTAAATCCCCGCACCTAAATATGGAACTCTGAGCTACTCTAAAAACATCTTAATTCATTTTGCAAGACAGAAGGAACTGAGATTGGGTCCCCTCCCCTTAGAATCAATCAAACTCTAAGCCAAAGATTTAGGTCTACAGTGGGTTGAGTAGCACACCCCCCCAACAAAATATATGTCCACTCAGAGTGAATGTGGCCTTCTTTGGATGAAGGGCTTTTGAGATGTGATTAAACTAATATTCCTAAAATGACATCATCTAGATTAGGGGAGCCCTAAATATAAGCAGTATCCTTACAAGAGAGAGGCAAACATATATCTTTATGGAAGAACAGTGTGCTAACAGAGACAGACATTGGAAGGATCCCACCACAAAGCAACCAATCCCCAGGGGCCTGAGAAACTGGAAGAGACAAGAAGTCACTTCTAGTGTCTTCTTCAAAGAACAGAAGGTCCAGCCAACACCCCAGTTTCAGTCTTCTGGCCTCCAGAACTATAGGAGAATAACTGTCTGCTGTAATCGGGAAGCTACAGAAAACTAAAGCAAGGTCCACGTGGTTTATTGATGGAATTAAAAAGAAAACATGGGCAGGAAAAAGGGAAAGTGACACAGTGGAGAAAGGGCAGCTGATAATGATGGCTGTCTAGCTATTAGTGTCAGCAACTGGGGAACTTGTGAGAACCAGGATAAAATATTTGCCTCAGAGTTCATAGGTCTGAGGAACAAGAAGCTCTTGTATTTATAAATTCACCCCAGCTGGCCATTGGCAGAGCGGGGCTTCAGGGGCATTAGCTCTAAAATAGCTGGGCCCAGGAGCAGGGGGTCTACCACAGTGATATGTTTTAACTGTATCAGCTTAGGGGAGGTTTGATGAAACCAGGCAAAGATCAAGAGCGGCAAATCATAGAGTTTTATGCCCGTGGTTGACTGGAAAGAGCACAGCACACTACGAAGACCACTCAGGAAGCACTAGAGGAATCACATGGTGGAAAGAGAAAGCCAGCTGTGGGCAAGTACCTTTACAACAGCTTGTAAGAGAAAGAATAAGCAAGACAGGGTGATTTGGTTTAGGAGTGGCTAATATAAAAACTCATAGCAGGCATTGGGTATGGGGCTGTCTAGTTCCTGGTATCCATTCACATAACCTGAGGATGAGCTCACATAAGGGCTCTAGTTGGAGCATAGGCTTATTTGGCTGGTCAAAAAGGTGGATTGACTTGTATGCAGGGCCTCAAAATTGGATACAGATCACATGCAAAACCACTGTAGGTAAAACTAAAAATTTCTGATGAAAGAAAACAAATAATGGGTGGATAGTCCATCAATCTGTCAAAATGTCAGTTCTTTTCAACTTGATTTATAACATCAGCGTAATCCCTATAAAAATCCCAACAATAAATTGATTCGAAAGTTTATACAGAAAGGCAAAAGACCACCAAATAAATAACATAGTATTGAAGAATAGCACATTCAGAGGACTGACACTACTTGACTTTAAGATGTACTATAAAGCTGCAGCAATCCAGACCATGTGACATGGACAAAAGAGTAGACCAATAGAACAATGGGCCAGAAATGGACCTACATAAATATCGTCAGCTGACCTTTGGCAAAGAAGTAAGAGTTATAATATGACAGAGAAAAGATGATGTTTTCAACAAATGATGCAGAAAAACAGTACACACACATGCACACATACACACACACACGTGCATGCAGGAAAAAGAAAAGAAAAAGAATCTAGATTCAGACCTCACACTTTCACAAAAGTTAACTCAATATAGTAAAATGTAAAAATGTAGAATTCCTAGAAAATAACATATAAGAAATTTAGATGAACTTGGACTTGCTGATGACTTTTAACAAAAAACTCTGATGTCATAATTCATGAAAACAGAATTGGTAAGCTGGACTTCATTAATATTAAAAGGTTCTGCTATGCAAGGACATTGTCAAGAGAGAATAGAGAAAGTATTTACAAAAGACACCTGGTAAAGGATCACCATCTAAAATACACAGAGAACTCCTACAGATGCAAGAGTGTGGAAGTAAGCACATGGAAAGATGCTCCACGTTACATCAAGAGGGGAAGGCCAACGAGAGCAATAAGTAATGAGCTACCACTGCACGGCCCTGGTAATGCTCCAAATCGAGACTACTGATAACATCAGATATTGGTGAGCAGGGGGAGGAGGAACTCTCACTCTTTGGTGGGAAGCAACATGGTGAAGACACTCTGGCAGTTTCTTATGAAACTAAACGTACTCTTACCGTACAATCCAGAAATTGTACTCCTTAGTATCCACCAAAAGGAGTTGAAAGCTTATATTTATACAAGTTCTGTGCATAGATTAATAGTAGTCTCATTCATAATTCAGCTTGGAAGCAACCAAGATGTCTTCTGGTGGATCAATGAATTAACTGTAACATATCCAGACAATGGAACATTACCTGACAAGAATAATTTCAGAGGAGGAAAAGTTCATTTGGGGGCTCAGTGCTTTCAGAGGTCTCCATCCACAGCCAGCCAGCTGCATTCCTTGGGGAGTGAGGTGAGGAGAAGCTCATGACAGAAGTATGTGACCAAGGAAATCAGTTGGGAACATGGCACCCAGGAAGCAGAGAGAACCCACTCTACAGGGACAAAATATCTACCCCCTAAGCCATGTCCCCAGTGACCCACCTCCTCAAGCCACATCCCACCTGCCTTCAGTTACCACTCAGCCAATCCCTATCAGGTTGTTAATTCACAGATTGGGTTAAGCCCCTCACAACTCAATCATCTCACCTCTAAACCATCCTGCATTGTCTCACAGTGGAGATTAGGGGGGACACCTAATATTTAAACCATAACAATTATTGAACACTAAAAGAAATGAGCTATCATAACACAAAAAGACATAGAAGAAACTTAAATGTGTATTACTGAGTGAAATCAGCCAGTATGGAGGTGCTGCATCCTGCATAATCTCACACCAGAAAAATGCAAACTATGGAAGCAACAGAAAGATCTGTGGGTGCCAGAGAGAGAACAGGTGGGGCATGGCGGATAATTAGGGCAGTAAAATTAACTGTGTACAATCCTATAAAGGTGGACACACATGTCACAACCTGTAGAATATCTGATAGCAAGAGTAAGCCCTAATGTAAGCTATGGCTGATAGGTGGTAGTGATGTATTGTCAATTATTAAAAAAAAAAAAGGTACTATGTGGGAGATGTTGAAAATGAGGGACAGCATGCGTGTGCTGGGATAGAGGGTATAGAGGAAATCTCTGATTCTTCATTTCAATTTTGCTATAAACCTTAAACTCTCTTAAAATATAAAGCTTGTATTTTTTTTTAAAAAAGACCTATAATATGCGTAGGGGAAAGAGATGTGGGGTAAGGTGGCAACAAAGTCCACGAGAAGAAAATCCCATTTAAACACACTACAGTGAAAGTAAAACCAAATTTCCATCACAGTGTGTAAGGCCCTAGAGAGAACTTAGTCATTCACCAAAAATCCCTTCAGACGTGACCTAAGATACTGCTGGGCATTGTTCATCTTTGTCTCTTGTCCCCTCATCAAAACATTCAAGCTACTAATTTTTGTGTTGATTTATTCAGTCTGCACATGTTTACTGAGCTTCTATGCCAGGGACTAGTAATGAATTAAACTGACAAAATATCATTTCCTTGTAGATTTTGTTTACTCCATAATTAGGATGAGTGAGAGATGGCAATAAACCAATAAATAAGTAGTTAGATATAGTGTGGCAATGATTTTTGTTGATTTAAAGGTCTTCCCACCTAGTATAATAACTACAAATTAAACATCATGAAAAGCTTATTCCAACCTCAAATAGCAACATTATGATTTCTAAGATGTCTTTTCAACATTAGGCTTGGTGAAAAAAACCACTTGACACCTGTCTTTAGAATTCTACTACATCCTGCTGGCCTCCGCACACCCGGGGTCTTGGGAAAGGATATGTACTTTTAAACCCAGAGAGCAGAGGTAACTGATCCTGTTTGAAATGGTTGCTAAGGGACCTCTCCATATAAATTAATTAGTAAACATCAACCCTGCTTTTGAAGGGCAAAGAAGGGCTTCTCATTTGAGAAGGGCAAATGACTCCCCGAAGCTTGGGAAAGGCCGTTCTACGATTTCCACACACATCAGTGACACCACATGAATACATAATTTCTTGCTTTTCTTTTTGCTTTAATGCTTTCTCCTCCACTCATCCTTGTTGTTTTCCATAGGTTTTTTTTTTTTTTTTAAGATTTTTGTTTGCATGGGGAACAGGGAGAAGATCATAGCAATATGGAAAATCACCCGGGTCTTTTTTTCTTTAAACAGTGAGTACAAGGTAGGCATGTCTTCCCTGCTACAGGAGTTTTTGATGATGAATTAAAAAATGCCCAAAAGTATTATTGAAGCTCTATACAACCCCAGAAAGTTTTCTTTCAATCAGAGATTAAAATATTAAGGATGATTTCTGCAAAATCTCTATGGGAAAGAGGGTTGGGTTAGGTAAGGAAGCTAAGTATGTTTTAAGTTTATATTTTTAAAATATTCTTTAAAATAGTTTTGCAGATTTACCAATATTTTGTTTAAAATAATGCTTGGTTGTATTTTTAAAAAGTTGAATTTTCATATAGAGCATACATCAAAAAATATTTTGACTTTGTACCCTGTATCGATGTACAACTATGTGCCAAAGAAAAATTAAATTTTTTTTAAAAAGTACATAAGTTAGAAGAAAATGAGGCAAAACTTTGACTCAGATAACTCACAGGAAGTCTAGCAGTTGGGGGCAAAAAGATCAAGGTAACATAGTGCTTGCTTCCTTTGATGACAAGTTAATTGAATTTCATGAATAATTATCAGAAAGAAAAAAACCAGCATGCTTCTAGTATCCGAGCCTTGTAAATATCACAGAGCGTTAAAATAAGAACAAGGGACAGGTGGGAAACTGTACAGGGAATTTGCTTTCCCTTTAGAAATTATTTGTTCAATTTCATTGCACTTCCAAAACAGAAGAACAACTTTATTTTTAAAAGCCAACATAAATAAGGCATTCTTACTCTAAGTAGACTTTTGATACAAACTGACTTAAAACTAAACTGTGAGCAGCTGGAACGGTACTTTCAGAAAGCTAATTTTCAGGGGGATGAATAAGAAAGGAAAATCCCCTTTTGTGTCAAATGTAGTTCAAGCTATCAAGTCCTAAGACCAGCAAAGTCCAAATTCCAGTGAGCTTCCCATTTTGCGTAAGATCATTTTCCTTTTAAATGAAGGATGAGAAAACATCTTCCTGTCTTTCTCATTTGCTGCTTCAAATTAGCTCTCGATTAACTTTGTTGGGATCTTGTTGGTACCACAATAGGAGTAAATGAACTGATTTATTCCCAAATAGAAGGAATTACCGAAGGAACAGTCGGAGAGAGCTTTCACAGAAGATTTTCTGGAAGGCCTGTCCAGTCGCAGTTACTTGAAGCGTACCAAGTTACCTGTCAGGTTATGCACATTTGGAAGTTGGATTTTCACTTCATGAAGATGCAAAATTAGTGTATTACTACCCATAGGGAGATTTATAAAATCTAAAGATAACTTTGGTTATTTACCTATTCTGTCTGGGGAGCAAACTTGTATCAGCTATTGGGAAGAATCAACATATCAACCAGTGTCCTCAGATAAAAAGCATTTATGTGATGTTCATAGTACCTCTAGTGCCTCCTGCTGCGGTTTCCTGAAATCGAATATTTAAAAAGATCAGTACCAGACTCTCAAATGCTGCTTTTTCAAATTTGTTTACCTTAGTTCGGTTTCATGAGTAATATCTATGAAACTGTTGCTGTTGTCTTGTCCTGCGGCAGCAGCTTCTCTGGAACTCAAGAATAAATGAGTGTGTGAAGAGTCAAACCAGGAAGGTGGGGAGTTGACCAAGACAGATTTTCCCCATTGCTCAACTTGGCTGTGAACTTGGCTTCGTGCCATGCATGTAGGTTTCTTCTTCCCTTTTCAAACTTTTGAGTCACTGGGGGCTTTTCCCTGGGGCACTCCACCCCTCCAGCCTTCCCTTGATGTGATTTAGGCTGCACCAGGGTGCCGGAGGAGAGCTTGCTGCTCAGCTGATGTTAGTGGGTCCCACTGCAGGCAGGACACATTTTCTTTTACTATGTTGTTTCCCACGAGCACAGAAAGTCCTGTTAGCTTTTACCCTTTTAAAACGGAAAATTCTGGTCTCTGCCCATCTACCTTCTGATTTGTGTGTGCAGGTAAGGAAATGTATATTTAAAAAAAAAAAAAAAAACAGGGGCTGGAGCCGTGGCTCAGTGGTTATGGTGCTTGCCTGGCATGCTCAAGGAAGTGAATTCAAACCCCAGAACACAAACAATGCAGTGTTGGAGCAAAGAAAGCCACATGAAAACTGAATAAAAATTGATTCTTTCTCTTTCCCTCACTGTCCCTCGCTCTCTCTTTAAAAAAAAAAAAAGCATACATCTTGCAGTGTTGCAATGTACTGAATTATGCATCATTTCAACTAATGAATAATTAGTAAAAAGAAAACAAATAAGCATTTTTCATTGCAAAATAGGGTTTTTGCAGATTTGATATGCCAGTTAGGTAAAGAGAAATGTTACATATATCCCCCTTCTGCTTCCCTTTCAACCTTACAGGACGTCTGTAGTTGACCACCAGCAAGGGGATTAAGCCTTGACACGGAAGCCCGCGACAATTAGGTGCTCTAACTGTGCATCCAGCCTGCCCGGGAGGAGCAGGTCCTGGGCGGAGGGCGGCCGAGGGCTCCCCCTAGGGGCCGCCCAGCTCCGCAAAGGGGCGCACCTGGAGCGTTGCCAGGAAACCAGCTGTTGACTGACAGGAACACTAGCAGAGGCCCCCTTCTGCGCCTTGCCTCCAGGTGCTGCCTCCTCGCCCTTGAGGCAGATCCTGGCTTCAAGCACCCACGCCAAGAAGTTCAACTCGCGGATCCCAGTGGGGAAAGGGTCGCCTGTCACTTTCTCCTCTCAGGGGCCGTCTCTCTCCCCTGCTTGCCTTACACTCTACATATTTATTTTCCACAGCTCCCCTTGCAAAGGCGAGTCACAGCTGGAGGAGCGCTGGGGGACATTCATGGCTGGCTTCCAGTGGTGACTTGAGCGCGCTGTATTCTCATGGCTTCCTACCTACAGAGCACTTTTCCTTCTAAAAGGGAGAGAACAATCCTGGCCTTGATTTCACCCCAGCAAGATGCTGTAAGGTTTTAGAAAATACAACTTCAAAAGAAGGCTCTAAAGAAAATCATACAGCATTTTTGTGATTACAGTATTTATGCAGCATTATAAAGTATATAGTTATAGGTGTTGCTGGGCCAAATCTTTTATTATTCTGGTTATCCTTTGAACAGTCTTCATGTGCTTTAGAAAGGATTTTACAATTATTTTCTTCACCACCTCATATCTATGTTCTGGCATCTCCTTAGTTCCGAACTCCTTCAGTATATGATTTAAAATTGTGGTTCATCCCCCACCAGCACTTCCTTTCTCCCTGCCCTGCTCAATATTCCATATTGCTTGTGACCATCAGGGTTCAGAGAGGCAAATGGGTGTGCTAAGAGGAGGCAGGGTCTGAAGACAGAACCAGGAGAGGAGAAAAGTCCTAAGCCAGGCCTTGGAAGAAGGATCTGGTAATGTAAAGCAGGTCCAGCTGGAGTGGGGGAGCCCAGGAGGACTGGACTGGTCAAGCTGAGAGTGCTGAAGTCACCAGGACACAGGAAGAAGAGCTGGACACAGAGCAAGGGAGGAAAGGCGGCAGAATCTTGGGGCACCTCTCTGTCTCTTAAGCATGCACCCATGGTGATATGCCAGTTGGTTGGTACTTCATTTCTAACTTGCAAATCTTGTACAAATTCCACTCATACTGAGCTCTAACCCAGAGCCCTGCAAGGAAAGAGTCTGAGGAACATTGGTCCAGCTGAGCCAGTTGGTTACAGTAATGAAGGACCAGTTTCACCTCCTGTTCCGCATGCTGCATACTTAGATTACATAAGCATTTTTTAACTGTATGTAAACAAGCAGGATCCACAGGGAGCTGTGAACAGGATTTTTCACTAAGGAACTCAGATGACGACCCCCACAAAACAACCTGGGCACTGAGACCTGCTCTGGAGCTTTGGGTTGGGCCTGCACCTTGCTTCAGCATGGCTCACGTGTAACCTGTGCCTCATTGGCATGGTTTCCAGTGCAGGTAAACAAACATCACAGTGTGGCTTCAGCAACCTAGGAGACATTAGAATTCACATACCTGGAAAGTCCAGTCTTCAGACATGAATTGACCAGAGCTCCAAGTGCATTTCTTCTCTGTTCTCTCATCTGTGCTGTTCCATCAGTTACCCGTTGACTGGCCACAGGGACAGAATCTACAGAATTCCTCAGTCACATGCATCAGAAGCAAACAGGCATGCTTCACGAACCCCAAACAAAGCCCCAAGGATTCTATTAATGGGAGTCAATTGCTGCATCCAGGGAAGTATGGACTAACTAGCTTAGGTTAGTTAGTGGGGTGATGGGATGGATTCTGGACAGGCCAGGTCAGGGCACAATGATGTATTGGTTTGCTAGGACCTCCATAACAAAACACCACAGGCTACAGGGCTTAAACAATAGGAATTTAGTTTCTGAAGTTCTGGAGCCTAGACATTCAAAATCAAGAGGCCTCTTTTTGTGGCTTTAGGATGGCTAGCATGTTGCCACAGGCCTTTCCCTGTGCATGTGCATCTCTGGTGTCTCTTGCTCACCTTACTAGTCTTGGGGATCTCACTCCACTAAATCACCCCTTTAAGGACTTAATTCCAAATATGGTCACATTAGGGGGTAGGGCTTTGCCTTGGGTTTTTTGGACAGACACAGTTGAGTCCATAATTGATGCTGAGCGTGGGGAAAATTAAAAGGGTATGATTGCAATAGTTCAGGGAAGAGAGAGGAGTTCGGGAATCCACCGAAGCACCCATTACAGTCCACAAAATCTTCCAAAGTCAGTTCCCTTTACCCATGATTAAAATAAAGTCATTACTTGTGTGTTGAGCTCCCCCAGGGCAAACTGCTACTACATGCGGCTCTCCTGGGCTTTATTGCTTTGTCTAAGCAAGATCTGCACGAGTGCATTCCAAGGAGCATCTGTCTCAGAATATACTTCTCTCTCACACACACACTGAAAAGAACAAAACTTCTCTTACTTAAACAAGCAATGGTAAGCACTGCCTAATGTATTTATCAAGACTTTAACTTGCAAATCGAAACACTTAATGTGCCTGGCATGGTGGCAGACACCTGTAATCCCAGCAGCTTGGGAGGCTGAAGAAAGAAGATCATAAGTTCAAAGCCAGCCTCGGCTATTTAGCAAGGCCTGAGTAATTTAGTGAGTCCCTGTCTCGATTTTTTTTTTAAAGGTGGGTGGGGAGCTGAGGATGTGGCTCCATTGTGTTCAATCCCTGGTACAAAAATAAACAAACAAACAACGAAAAAAAAAACCCAAACAGAAAACAAAAAAAAATTAATTTGACTTTTGTATGCACAGGACTTCCCAAAGTTTTTGACAAGATGGGATTTTCCACAAATGTAACCTATTAAAATGACCAGAAATACATATTAGGAAATAACTCTTCTTAGGAAATGTTTCCTTTTATTCAAACTAGAAAGATAAATTTCAGAAGCACAAACACAGAGGTTGGAGGATGCCGAGAGCCAAGTTACAGAACGGCAGGTGCTCCGTTATCCACTAGCTTGATTTCAGCAGAGGAAGCTAACGCCTCTCGGTGTGGGTCCTCAGCTAACAGAAGGGCAGCTTTGGTGCTCGGTTCACAGAAAGCACTGCAACAGTATGCCTGGAAGCATGGTCACAGCCAGGTGGCACCTGTTGCAGCCACAGGCTGCTAGAGACTAATACAGGATCAGGCACTGGAAGGTTCGGGAACAACGATGCGTCTGTGCCAGAAGGAATGCACACTACGAACTCTGCAGAGCAGGAACGGGGGCGCCAGTGACCAGAGAAACGTATCAGTGGCAGCAGCCCAGAGACCGGGCAGGCCCAGAGCCCCCACCTGCAGAGCGCGTGGATTCCCGTGCCAAGAGCGCAGCTCCACCCCCTCGCTCTGGGGACCCTCTTTCCAATTTAAACACTTGGACACCATAAGGAGTGGATGCTTCCAACATATAACCCAAGACATCTGTTAAAGGAAAGTAAAACAGAACAACCTGAAGGCAATTTGGAGCCTTCCAAACACCTGTGAGTGAGACGCGGCGCGAACCTCCCCTTCCTTAAAAGAGCAGATGAGCTTGGACCTTCTGGGCATTTCGGCAGTTTACCATCTGTACCGGTAACGCCTTTCTGCAGTGCAGAGTCTTCTAGGAGGATGTAAAATCCAGGAACCAGGATAAGGAAACGTGTTTACACCTGCTACAGCTGTTCCTGCGTTTCCAGACTCTGCTGCACACGGGGCTTGCGGGGCACGCGCCCCTTTGAAATCGTTCTTGGCCATTTCAGTTTCACAGATGTTCTGTGGAAGCAGAGTGGAAGAAAAGAGGAGCCGGCCTTGAAGGCGCAGGGTTGTGCTGAGTGGGAGTACTACCTGTTTTCCTTTTATCTTAATCACTGAACCAGTGGTTGTTTACAAGGTGACCGTGGCCCTGGAGGTAAGCAAGGAGATCTCAAAAGACGGGGAGGGCATAAAATCTGTTCCCTTGGGAAGTGAAACCTTCAGAAAGACTAATTGCAGTGAAGCAGTTGATAAAATAATAGGTTAAACACAACAGTAAAGACCAAACCCCTGGAAGGAAGACACAGTCACTTTCTCCCTCCAGGAGGAACACAAATAACCCCAACCAACAGCCTGCTCCCAGGATCTCCAGACACTAGAATGTGCTCGTGGAGACCATGGAGCCCCAGGAAATAGTGTGACTTAGACAAACTACTCTGGAACAGTGAGACCTGTGATGGCCAAGGAAAAAGCTCCTGAGGTAAGAGGCTCCAGAGTGTTCAAGCAGTTTCCTATAAAACCCACATTAATATAAAAATCATGCACCACAGTCAACATAGGCACTTAGAAGATGAGTTGAATTATCGGGCTACACAGGATTACACTTCTGTAACAGCACCAATGACTTCTGATCTGTTTGGAGCATTTCAGCCATGGCATTCGAGGAAAAGGATGGACACGTATACAACATGCATTTCATAATGTGCCATTTCATATTGAGAAATTTAGGGGGTCTGGAATCAACAGGTAGACCCTGTTTTAAGAGGAAACATCATTCTGTGGAGTTTTTATTGAAATCTACATTTCTGCCCTTCAAAAATGGAATTGACCACCAAGCAGAAAGTATTAAAACTTAGCTACCTAGCCCAGGTTACCAACCCTTCTTGCCCATTTATTTTTGTTTGTTTGGTTTTTTTTAGAGAGAGAGAGAGAAAGAATTGATTTTATTTATTATTTCATCTGGCCTTTGTTTCTCTGACATTTAGTTGTGTATATGGTGCTAGGATTCGAACCCCAGTCCTTGCACATGCCAGGCAAGTGCTCCCACTGCTGAGCCACCCTCCTTGCCTAATTCTAAAGAGAACCAACTCAGACATAGAAGATCCAAGGGACTGGTCCTGAGCATCAGAGACAATGATAAAGCTTAGAAAAGGATCCAGTTTCATGCCATTATATCCCAAATTCATTCAGAGACTCTTTCTGTTCATCGTCCTAAAAGCACCTAGAGTTTTCTCCACCCACATCACACCCTGGCCATCCAACAAACAGGTCTTTCCTCTGCTTGCTCTTTAGTTCTCTGAATCACCTTAAATTATTCCAAAGGTCAGTGTTTTCTACGTGATCATTGAAGCATAAACAGCACTCGAGCGTGACTTGTTTCATCTTGCCTCATAAAGCTTACAGCATGTGCGTTCTTCCCTTTCCAAAAGGAAGGACACACAGGAAGACACAAACTTTTGATTTACCAAGTAAATATGAAATGAAGACGCAGCTGAAGCCCAGCCAGCCATCACTACATTTGTAGAACTTGCTTCAACTTGCTTTCTGGGACCCTCGAACAAATTTATGGCAAAACCAGTGTCTACTGGCAACAGTTCATGTTTGTATTTCTATAGCATACTGGGATTTCAAATCCACTATTATATATAGGAGCTGCATTGGACATTGCTAGAGAGAGTGAAGGCAGGATCTGGAAGAGCTTCATGTAATGATAAAGCTCCAAGCTCTAGTTCTTCAGGTACGCTCAACTCAGGGCAGTGCTAATCTCCTCCACCAGTACTGCACAGCGACCACACTTGGATCCATCATGGAGGTATGATTTCAGCCTATGTCACCAACTCCCAAGCCAGTGTTCATTCACCTTGCTGTAGAATAACACTGTTGTGCAGAAGGTGAAGCTCAGGAAACAGATCCGGGATCCTGACTGGTGGAAGAAGATGCAAGGTGCAGTTGGGGTGGTAGACAGATTCATTCGGGGTGGCAGTCGCCCTTAGCCAGTTCCAGCCTCAGCCCCCAGCCAGTTCCATTTTGCTCCCTCCAGAGCCATTTCCACAGGTCCTTTTTTCTGTACAGTCCAGACAAGGCGCATTACCAGTAGATTACATCCATGGCTGTTTGCTCATAGCTTGATATTGGTGACCTGAGTTCATACACTGAATCAGAGGATTTCTGACCTTGACTACATACTAACACAGCACAGTCAATTCCCAGGGTCCAGCCATGCGCTCACACCATAGCACAGCCCACTGGAAGTCCTCAGCCAGGGAGCCTAACTATAGCCATTCTGGGCCCGCCTCAATCAACACAGACCAGCAGGCCAAAAGAGCAGCAGGATTAGATACCAACTGCTGATTGGGAACTATACTTATTAATGTCATTTTATCTTTAAATCAGTTTATGAAATGGAGGCCCATTGAGCCTGGATTAACTAGGGAACAAGAGGCCAGTATGTGGGCTCCTGTAGTGACAGCTTGGAACAGACGGCTCCCTAGTGATTTTTCAGGTTGCTGACACTGCCTGTGGTTGTAATATGGTGGTGATATTAAGAGGTCCCTCAGGCCCAAACACCCTACCTCTCATATAATGGGTTGATGCTGTTTCCTCAATTTCAGGAAACTTGGGGCAGGCTGTGCAAACTTTCAGGTAGATGTCCCATCCATGCTCTGACTTTTAAGGGTTCCAAAAAGCTAAGATACTCAAAAATATCTCCTTCCTAACCCAATATCTTTGACTTCGAGGTAAGGTTATCATTAAAACAGAAATGTTTTAACCTGGGATAAATAAAACAAAGTTAACTAAGCCATGATGTCACCTTTCCAAAACTGTTCAGCTACTGGTAGCCCCGCTGCTAACCCTACTCCACTGCTCTCAGGGTAGCTAATGATCAAATTTAAGGGTCCTGTGGCTTTAAGATGCTAACTCTCATCTCCCACACCTCTGATGAGGCTCTGCTCCAGGCCAGTGGCTTCCCTGTCAGCACTGTGTTCTTTCTTCCTGAGCTACCTGTCCCCATTGTTTCCACCTTTAAGTGTAATTTGCCTCTCTTCTTAAGTCCTTGCGACTTTTGCACTGGAAAACAATGAGCTCAGCCTATCTGTCTAGTGTCCCCTAATGTTGTGTTTCCCAAGCAGACCTTCTTTGTGGTTCCTTTCCACCCGCCCTAACTTAAAGTACAAAGCATAACGTTATGTCCATGAATATTGGAAGAGATAAGGGGAAAACAACATTTCTCCAGCATTTGCTAGGCACCTACTATGCACAGACCACTTATTTACTGGGAATGGCTGAAAATACTAGATTCTCCATGTGCCTTACCTCTGAGGACTTTATTGACCAGTAGAGAACACAGAGAAAGCCAAATGCCAGAGCTGGGAAAAGTGTGACCACCATCCCTTCTCATGGGCTTTGTCTCCTTGTGCATCCAACACGACTTTGAAGCTACGTATGATTTTAGTCACTGAAATCTCTAACATCTCCAAATGGACCCACATTACCTTCCCTGTTAGACGTACTAATACTTTATCAGCAAGGAAAGGATTTACACTTTTATTGCTGATGGAAACCTCAAACCTCATTTAGTACAACTTGGTCATTACATGAATTGAGAGCCTACTGAATGTCAGGAATGGTGCAGATTCCCATCACTGATTACTTTGTGAGATCACAAAGGTGATTCATGATAACATGGCTGTGTTATGTTAGAGAATCGCACAGAAGAACCTGCCCACAACTGAATTTCTGGTTGCCTTCCACCTCTATCCATATCCAGATTTCAAAAGCTGTTTTGTCTAGAGACAGGACTCATGGGGCGGCTTGCATGCATGTCTCCTTCCTTGTCCTCAGCTACTCTGGTGATTGAGATTGTCTGCCCCTATCTGAGGGGAGCACCAGCTACCTGAGATATTCTGACGGCCTCTTCCTGTGGGGAAGCTTTAAGACATAGTGGAAAGACCTGGTCTCTGCTCCAGATAAAAATGGACTCTAATTTTGAATCCATAGTACAGAGGTTGCTGGGCATTGGGCAAATAAAAGATGGGTGCCTGCTTGCTCTGGAATAGCAAAACCTTCCATGAGGGTGCATCCCCAGGCAAGTAGGACACCAAATGCCGACAGTCCCAGTTCATCCCCCAGCACCATCCGACACTCTTATGCAGTGCACAGTGGAGCCTACAGACCCTGCCATGGGACTTCACTTTCTATCATGTGAAATGGGGGTAATGATAGTTCCCTCCAACACTGAAGAGCAAGGAGATGATTTACTAAAAGGGACTGTGTAACTGATGGCAGTCAACAGTTATTCACCAGCCTTTCTCCTTAATTTAACTGTTCCAAATTTTTCAAAAGGCTAACTCACACCTAAGCCTGATTTTCTGAGGTTGTTCACCTTGCCTCTGACCTCCAGAGTAAATGATTTTCAAACCTCAGTTTCTTATCCATGGAATAAGAACTGGTTTTATTCCCCCTTTCAAAATGTTTTAAGAATCAGCCTGAAGTCCCATGGATAGGTATGGGGTACACGCACTAATGTAGCACACATACTTTTAAGTGAGAAATCCATGTAATTATAGCTACCCTTTAAATCAATCAAGCAGATATTAGCTAACATTAATTGTCTCATTAGGATTTCTGTTAGCCAGAGTTGGAGTCGGGGATCCTTGAGAAATCTAATTGACTCAAGTTAATTGTAATTCTTCCTAGGGGTTTTGTTATGATGACTCCTAAGTTGATTGTAATATTCTACATTATGCATAGTACCAAGAGTCTTCAAATGAATTATATGTATGTGGTGATGAAAGTCTTGATCATAAAGACAAAACCTATTGTGCTTCATCTGGAATGTTCTTTCCTGTGTTCCAGCCACATCACTGCCCCATCCTCAGTGTTTATTGTGTTCTTCTTTTTATACTTTCTATTTTGTTATTGTTTTTGTTTTCTATGTTTGGGATTTATTTGTCTCTAACTATCTCCTTGTAATCAGAAGTGTGTTTTAAGGTTCTTGTCACCTGGCATCATCATGGTGAGAGGTAGGTAGTACAGCCAGGGAGAAAGGCCTTGTGTTTGAGAAAGAGTCAGACCTAAATACAAACACCAGCTCTCATTTACTACACAATCTTAAGAAAAACACAACAAAACAAAAATCTCATGGTAACTTCTTTTTCCCAGCAGTAATGGTGCAGTAACTCAAATACAACATTCAACTTATCCATGCCATAGTTTAGAATACAGCAGGTGTAAGTATAACCATTTAACATCCAGTAAGTTATTTGAGGATATACCTATTCACACTGTAGCTTTCAGAGACCTTTAAAAAGGGATTTTGTAAGTAACTATGACTTTTAATTTGTTTTTGACAAAAGCTATTGTGTGATTTTTTCCTTACTCTTGAAATGGAAAATGCAGAGTTTGAAACAAGAGTACTCTTCGAGATGATCTTTAGGTCCTCTCTCTCCCATCTCTTAGCTGAGTGATATTAAGAAAACCTTTTAAGTCCCTGAGTCTATTCCTCTCTTATGAAATCAAACAGTTGGAAAAGATCATTTTGAAAGTGTTCCAGCTCTGAAGACATAAATTCTAATTTTCCTTTCCTAGATTAAAGTTTTAGTTGGCCTTAGTAATGATGTGTTCAAATCAATATGCACAACAGTTTATCCACAAATCCAACTTGATAACACATATTAGAAAACAATTATTCACATGACACCATTAAGACCCTTTTGCCATCGTTTTTCTGATTAATACTTCTTTTTCACTTTAGCCCCTATGTGTATGTTTTATACCTGTGTGCTTTATAATACAATTATCATCTAAATGACCATCAACTAAATGATTCCCTAATGGACGTGTGATATTTCACTGCCAGAACACAAAGAAAATCCTCACTCATATTCCACAAAAACTTGGGCCTGTGACTATAATGTTTATTTTACCCCATTATCTGACTAACTCTAAATCTGCACTCTCATTTTATCCTTTCTTTCATTTACAACCAAACATAAAATAGGAGAGGTAGAATATAATTGGTAACCACATTCTTTCCACAATTCTCAAAACTCACTGCACAAAGTTGGCTCATAGTCCTCCATGAATGTCTTTCCAAAGCCTTAGTATCTGAAATAGGGTTTTTTTTTTTGTTTCAGATTCCATTTGGATAATGTTGGATGGTAATGACATGTCATATGTTTAATGTGCTTTCCAGATTGAAAGTCATTTAAATATCTATATCATGGGGCCAACAGTTTCCAAAGGTGATCCTCCTCGTTGAGCTTGCCATGTTTTACTTGCATCTATTGCAGACAGAAGGGGACACAGGTTTGAAAATTGGTGTTGAAGAGAGTAGGCACCACTTTACATGTGTCATTACTATATTTTCTAAAGGAAAATGCAGGTAATTTTATAGCCCTGTATTATGCGCACATTGGATCTACATGCTCTGTAGAGTTTTGTGATTTAATATTGAATGAAAGCTAGTTTTTATTATCATCTTTGTAGATTCTGAGCCTTCATGAAAATTGAACAATTATTTGGGAAATTATATCAATCATCAACATTTTCAAAGACCATCCGACTTTTCCAAAGGTAGCATCATAGAGCAGAAAGGTTATGAGCTGGGCAAACAGGCAGCTGTCAATTTGAATCCCATTTGGAAAAACTGGGTAAATCTGGAAAATTATTTAACCAGCTTAAATATGCCTTCACACTCAAAATGTGGATAATAGTGTCTATTCTCTAAGACTACTGCCAAATGGCACCTGCAGGTGGTTTGGGGACTTCATAACCTGGACCACCTTGTTAAAATTTTAGTTTCCAGAGAACAGAATTCAAAATTGCATCTTGATTACACCTTGGGAATTAAGAGTCCTGCTAGTTAATTCATCATACGATTGTTTCCTGATATAACTGTCTAGTCAGCTGACAAGGTTGGTAGGCATCAGGCATCACACGTTGCCAGGCAACAGAACAAAGCAAACAAAGTTGCAGCTTGACCTGGATTGGGGAATGGAAATCAACTGCACAGCAGGTCCCACGGAGGCGAGCTGCAAAGGGTTTCAGCCTTATGGAGGGAAAACTAGTATTATTATTATTTTTATTATTATTATTATACCCTCCTCTGTGTTTTACAGATAAAAAGACTAAGGCTCAAAGCATTTATGCAAATGCCCCAAGACAGATATTCCCTGGTAGAGCTGAGATTTTTTAATTGCAAGGAAAGTCCAGAAGCAAACATTTCTCCCACGTTGTCCAGAACAGATATAGCGGGTAGTCTGTGAGTCCATCACAAGGCCGTGACTTCCTTTTTACACTCATTATCACAGAATCTGGAACATACAGGAAATTCACTCAACATTTCTTTCTTTCTTTTTTAAGAGAGAGGGACAGTGAGAGAGAGAGAGAATCAATTTTATTTAGTTTTCCACATGACTTTCGTTGCTCTGACATTTAGCTGTGTACGTGGTGCTGGGGTTTGAACCTGCATCATGGTGCATGCAAGGCAAGTGCTGTAACCAACGCTCCTGCCCCTTCACTCAATGTTTCTGACCAAAGCACTCTATGTCTATAATACAAAACACATAATAGACCTACCTGGATTCCATAAAGAATAGGCTGTGAATACTAAGGATTGCTTTTTTCTTCAGTAGTGCAAAAATAATCAAAGAAACACTGTTGTAGTAAAAGGGTCTTCTTTTTCCATCCTCTTTCCCCTGAAGTTCTCTAAGCTGTCAAAGTGTTTTCTCCAAATCACATCTCTGTTGCCTACTAGGCCTGCCATGCTTCAATGTTTACCACTCAAATCCAACATAAAAGTGTTTTCTTTTTTAGGTAAGATCAGGCAAAGAGGTACGTATGAATAACACTTGATTGGGGATGGTAAACAGCCATGTTAATTAAACTGTAAACACTGTGTGTGGTGATTTTAATGTAATTTGAGGACTTGTAAATTACATGGTCATAAAATGGCACTTGGGTTTATGCTTTACAAAAATATCCATGTTTGCATGAGATTAATTAGTGCAGTTTGCATAAAGACACTGAGTAAGGCACTTTCAGAACATTCTCATTTCTAAGGTTTTCTTATTTATAAGGCCTTCTTGAGGGGATTATCTCTCATCGTCAAGAAATTACCATCATTGTCCACAGATTTCTGGAGTTGAAAATTAAGCTGGACTCAATCAGCAGTTAACAAACTTAAGCCGTGCTCGTAAATAGATTCCATTGAATTCTTGAAATGGCTTGGTCACTTTACACACTGATGGTGTGGCTGCTTCTTTGACTTAATTGATGATAATCAAGTGTTCAGATGGGGCTTTTTTGTAGGTTGGTGTGCAGAATTCTACAAATCAGAACTTCCAAAGCCCTGAAAAAATAACTCAACAGAGGTGGCCACTAAGTGTCCTTGCATTGCCTTCCCTATGTAGCAGCTCTGCCCAACTGTGTTGCCCCACCATCTGAGACAGCACTGTGTTTTCCCATCTCCAGGAAACTCCCTTTGCAAGAGCAGACCCTAGCTACCATGCTACTGTTGGGAATTCTCACAGGTTGACACTACAATGAAAAACTGATGGAGGTGACATCGGTGATGTATTACTTTTATTGACGACTACTTGCCTGATCCTCTATTAAACATTTTCTCAGCACTACCTCATTTAACCCTCACAATGATTTGTACGCACAGAGTTCCTGCTCCGACACAATGCGAATCCAGTCATTTCACCTAAGTATTGCATGATTGCTCATGATGACTACCTTCAGCTTGATCTAAAACAGACATACACTGTCAGATTTCCATGGACCAAAATAATCTAAAGCAAACAATTAATTGAAACTACACAGAGGTGTCTTAAAGGAAAACCAGAGCTAAAGAGTGAGTGCCAGAGATTTGCCACTTACGCATTTATTATGCACTTTGAACAGCTACGAGGTGTCAAGTGTCATGTGAGTTACCGGGAAGACAAAGATGAATAAAATATAAACTAAGTTTTGTCAATAGGAAGCTGAATATTGATTTTGGTTCAGAAGTGAACATTAACAACATATTACATGGGCATAAATGCCAATGAACCGGGAACAGTCTGTGAGCATGATTTTTAGCACAGGTGGAGCTAATTATAGATGGTTATTTTGATTTGGACAGCTACCTGACAGCCCTTTTTCTGATCATCAAACTT